>VZUA01088836.1:0-22603 GCA_013401035.1 Horornis vulcanius
TTTTTTTTTTCCCCTTGAAGCAGGCTAATTACTATGTTTTCCCCTGTAGCCCACAGGCAGGATTTACTTGCTGCATTCCACACAAATTTGATCTCCTGGGATGGGCATCCCCATTTTGCAGAGTGCCCCTGTCAGTCCCCCAAGGCCTCACTACCCAGTACTTCCCCAGCATCTGTGAAATCTCACCTTCCAGCCACACCAAGGCTGTGAGATCAGTGAGTGCCCAGTTTACAGGAGATGAGAATCAGCCCGTGGACTGAGGGGTATGACATCCCAAGCAGCCAGGAGGCCGCTGGTCACCAGCCCTCCAGTGCTGCTGAGTGGTGGCATGGGCAGGAGGGCACTGAGAAGAATGAGATGTCACACCATTGTGATTTGTTTGTAGGGAAAGTCTGATGTCACATTCATGGAAGCCACCACTTGTCTTGAACAGCAGTTGTCAGACCAGCCAAAGACACTTTGGTCTTTATATTCCAATGCCTGATTCCCAAGCACACAGAGAGGGCCACATATCTGACATCAGGGCTTCCTCCCATTCACTGGCGTGTCACAACCACCCTTTAGTGCAGCTTCCCAGCAGCTCTAGGTCACTCCTGGCTCCCCAGCCCATTCTGACCTCATTGCTAACCCACACCATCATTTCCACTTCACAGGTCCCCCGTCTGCTCCACCCAGCCTGGCCAGGTAAGGATGTCTTGCCTTCTACTTGTTATTCTGCAGGAGAGTGAGGATGGCCAAAGTGAGAAATGCAGTGTCCTTGGTCTTGGTAACAATTTTCTGGCCTCAGAGCAGGCTGCTGGGGCAGGAGAGGGTTGTGCTGATGGCCAGGTGAAACAGTGTGAGGGAGCAAGGATTGGACACTGCTGGGAGGAGGTTCTGGCTTGGGCACAGCTGAGAGGAGACCCCAGTGGAGCAAGTTCAAGGGACTGGGCAGCAATTTGGAGAGACCACAGCACATGACTGCTGTACCAGCAAAGGGCTGACAGAAATTTAGATTGCCATAAGCCCAGAGCATGGCTGGAAGGCTGTAGACAGGCTGGGAGAGCTGGGGCTGTTCACCTGCACAAGAGAAAGCTCCAAGGAGACCTCAGAGCCCCTGCCAGGGCCTAAAGGGGCTCCAGGAGAGCTGGAGAGAATCTTGGGACAAGGCATGGAGGGACAGGACACAGGGAATGGCTTCCCACTGCCAGAGGGCAGGGATGGATGGGATATTGCAAAGGAATTCCTGGCTGTGAGGGTGGGGAGGCCTTGGCACGGGTTGTCCAGAGAAGCTGTGGATGCCCCTGGATCCCTGGAAGTGTCCCAGGCCAGGTTGGATGGGGCTTGGAGCAACCTGGGATAGTGGAAGGCGTCCCTGTCCATGGCAAGGCATGGAATGAGATGAGGTTTAAGGTTCCTCCCAACCCAAATCATTCCATGGTTCTGTGATGCCATATGAAACCAACAATGGATCATCCACCCAAGGGAAAGGTCAGGGACGTGGTCTGTGCTGACACTGTGAAACAGAAATCTTCCCTTCCCTCTGCACCCCAGTTTGTAATGGTGCAGAAAAAGTTGCCACACCAAAGCTGATGAGCTCAACCAAATGTGCAGGGAAGGTATGGAGAGGGCAAACAGCTCAGCTCAGGTGTGACAAGGCCTGATTTTTGGGCTGGCACCCACATCATGCTCCCACAAACCACTGGCATTTCCCATTACCCAGAACAACGCTGACCTTGGACACTTCTGACAGCTGGTGTGGCCAAACTTCTGGGATGGGAAAAATAAATAAACAAACAAACAACACCACAAAAAATAAACAAAAATCCCACCAAAACCAACCCTTGATCTCATGGTAAGGAGGACTCATCTGAGGTCAAGGATAATTACATCTGCATGGGGCCACTCCCTTTCCATCTGAGTCATTTCTTTGTGATACCTCCTTCCTGAGTTAACCCACGTCTCCTTCCCTGACCTTTCCCAAGAACAATGGCCATTCCAGCAGGACAGTCAAGTGTACAGGGCATAGACAAAGAAACAAGGAATTTAATCCTACAGTCAAATCAGTAATTACTTGTAAAAAAGCATAAAAAAGCAGTTTTGGTGATTCATCAGGGTCTAAACCACCTTGTACTCTTGATTATATTTGCATAGATATCTACACAGTTAAGAAGGCTTAAAGCTAACACATACATGAGAATTATCTCCTCAGGAGAAGTTTGTCACAACCTCACAAGGCCCTGGGCGGAACAGTAGCACAGCATATGCTAAAGGTTCAGGAGACTGCCATGCATGCTTTAAGATGTAAAAGCTTTAAGGTGTAAAAGAGCAGTTACAGCTCAGACCCTTAAGAACTACGGTGAAGCAGAAGGGGATGTGTCTAAAGAGTGTGGCAGACGCTTCCTCTGACATTCACTGGAGCCACTGGTAAAGTCCAGAGCAGCCTGAAATGTGCCCTCACCTTTCCCACATCTCCTCCTGTCAGGCCACAGCTGCCAGAGTGCACCTACGAGAACTTTGATCGCAGACACGGCGGCAGACAGACCCTGCCCACCGGAGGGGCAGCGCCGAGGCACAGCTGAGGGGCCAGGCAGGACCCTTCCCCACGGATGTCCTTCCCCAGGGAGCACAGAACCAGCCTTGGCTGAGGCACAGGAGGTCAAACCAGCTTCAGGGAGGCTGGAACTGGATGATCTCTAAGGTCCCTTACACGATGCTGTGAGTTCCAGCCCTGCTCCTCCTTACAAGTGAGAACAGCCTTTTTATGGGGAAAAGAGAAGAAAAAGTGATGGAGCTGGAAGAGCAAACATGGTCAGTTTTAACCTGCATGTTTTTAGCCCATACAAGATATTTAGCAAGCAGGCAGTGGTATAAAATTGCCTCACAGCTTTTTGCTTTGGTATTTTACAAACATCACTCTGAAAAGCCATTTTCACCATTCCACTTCTCCAACCACATCCAAGTGGGCTAACGACATGATAGAATTCCTAGCTGTGGCAAAACACTACTGGAATTTCTGATGGGGTTTGTTCTCTTTTTAAATTATTATTATTATTCCTAAGTGCCCAGAAGAGTTTATTTTAGAGTTTAAAGGAAATCTTAACTTTAAAGAGGCATCCCAGCAAAAAAGGAAGACTTTTTCCAAAAACTGGTAAGAGCTGAAAGCAGGGCATGAGAAGTCTAAACTAGTCTGTGTTCTAACTCTGCTTCAGCTCCTAGTGCCCAGAAACTCAAGAGCTTTGGGATAAATGTGCTGTGAAAATGTTCCAATACACCAAATTGTTGGTTTGGGGTTTTTTTAAGCTAAAGAAATTATTTCTAAACCATTTCCATCCCTGTGTTACACAGAGTTTTTTTAAGGTCTGACTGCTCATTTCTTAAATCTCTCTCCTCTGAGATGAAGTCACTAATACAAAATCACTAAGGCCACAAAGTCACAAAGCCCAATCACAGACAAATCTTTAATCATCCAACTGTAAACATCCTCCAAGATCAGATGAACAGATCCAGCTTCTAGTATAGGGCAATGTGGGTCAGCCTGGAGTCCTGGAGAGGCTGGCTGAGTCCCAGGATAGGGCTGGAGACAGCAGTAGGTTTGGCTTAGATGAGGAGGAAGAGAAAGAATTAAGAAACAGCAGGTGGCTTGAAATTAATTTTACATTTATAAGGCTGGATTTGATGCTCTGTGCAACCATCCCAGTGGAGCAGCTCCAAAACTGTTCCCCAAACAATCCTGCTCCTGCTTACCAAACTGCTACTGAAATACTATCAAGTTTGCAAGCTTGACCCCAGGCTGGGAATCATTTTAATGTTCACCTTTTCATAATATCTGCACTGGGAAAGCAAAGCAGAATTTTAAATAACTTGGCCAGAATGATAAGGGAAAAAAAATGGATATATTTGAACCTGATCTTTTAAATCCCTGCTTAAAATCCAAGCAGTGACAAATCCAGACTTAATAAAAATAAGAAGAGATGCAAAGAGAAAAGGGGAGTTACAGTAGACAGCATAGTCACAGACCTGTTAAGCTCAGTTTCACAGGTGTCACAGAGGAAGGGACCTCAGAGATATCAGTTGGACATATTGAGTTGGATTTCTGAGCCCTTATGATTTACAGACATAGAGTGAAGTATTGAGAACTCTCTTCTACCTGTGCATGGGATTGGGGCTTGCCTTTCTGATTTTTTTCTCTCAAAAATTACTTCTTTGACTCAAGTATTTTGGGTCCAAATAGAAGCATCACACCTCATGTCCCAAAACCAACTCATTCCCTCTGGTCCTCATGAGACACTCAAACCAATATAAACTGGAGCGACAAAACACAGCAGGACATTTCTGGTATTGAACTCATCTGGGAGACACAAGGAATGCCAAAGTCCTTCCAGTAAAACTAGAAGGAATAAAGTCAATCTATAGGGCAGCGCTTGGAAAATAAGGCTCCAAGCTCTGGAGCCTCACATGTTCACTGCAATACAGATTCAGATTTCCACTACTGCCACGCTGATTGTGAAGCCAGAAGACTGTCTGGTCTGTAAGTGACACATACAGCAATTATGTGTTATCTGATGTGGATCCTTCTACCAAGCTGGAAATATCACAGTGTCTGTCACCAGCTGCTTGATTTTCCATTTTTATTTCGCATGGTCTTTGCAGACAGAGCATGTTATAAATACAACATTTGTAAAAACTCAACAGCTGAAACGATTCTTCATTTTGAAAGTGCATGTCAAACACATATTTCTGACTTCTTCACATTTATATGCAACTGATCAATAACATTGAACCTAATAAACCCAGCACTTTTAAGTCTTTGGGAGGGGAAGCAGCAGAATGTATTCCTCCAGACATGAATTTTCCAAAAGAGTCTGTTAAAAACCATGCTGCATTGGTACCTGGTTACTATACAGAGGGATGTACATATACATATTTATTTATAGGCTCGCAGATAGAGCAAAGAACTCTAAGACCACATTAAAATGATGGTGATCTAATGACCCAGCTGGCATAATTAGCAGAATCTGCCAAGAAGGAAAAGGTGATCTGTCCTCTAGCACCAGAACCATGGTTTAAGAGCAACAGCTCAAAGCATCATTGACCAGACAGTAGGTAGCACATTTCTATCCCCTATTGACCAGAACTCATGTTTTAACGTGCAACCATGTCAAAAACACAAAGGCACAATTAATGGAGGAAGAGAAAAAGCAATCAGTTCCTTCACAGAGCTGTAGGGACTGGGACTGCATGACCTTGGGCCAGCTCAAACAGATCAGTGATTAAAGGGACATTAAACAAGCACCAGGAAAAAATTGCCTTCTGCTTTTTCTAAACAAAAGTGCATCCTATGATCAGACAAGGCAACAAAAGCAGTGATTATTCAGCTGAAACAACAGATTTACAGGCTCATGGCTCATGCTTTGGCAACACAATTTTAACAAGTGATCACCAAATTTAATACAACAAAAATACCTCTTCACAGTGGCATCTAAAATCCTGTCATGTCATGTCCAGCTAGGCAGAAGAAAATAAGCTTACATGGTGGTTGTTAAACACTTCCTAAACAACCAGACTTAGGAATCAGGGAATCCTATTTAACATGATCATAACTGACTGTTCCCCTCTCAGACACTGGAGATCCAGAAAATATGTCTCTGGATTTAAATCCCCTTGAACTTAGCTAGAAGTTAATTTAATCAAGCAGTATAGATGCAGACAGACTAATATTTAGAAAACAGGAAAAAACAGTGTTCTCAGTTCCCATTTTTGTTCGTATCTACAGAAGTGGCAGATTGTAGGCATGCCTCTAAACTACGTATTTCTGTGAGTTAGCAAAAAAGTCAAGATTTAAAATAATATCCTTTCAAATACAGGGATTTCACAAAAATCGCTAGACACACACTCATCAGGTAAGACTCAAAGGTATCCTGGTTAAGAAAGTCAAACCTCTTTTACACACAATCCTCCACTCACTTTTGAACTGGCCTGAGTGATGACACGCTGGAAAATAACAAAGGCACCAAGCAAAAACTTCAGACACTACAGGATGAGTTGTGCTGACTAGTGATTTGTACACCTATCCCCAGGCACCCCTCTCTCCAAAGGGCACCACACACAGAAGATATTCAAGTGCTTTCAGTCAAAAAGAAAAAGAAAAAAAAAAAAAGTCAAAGCAAAACCAAAGCACAAACCACTAAGTGATTCCACAGGCCTAAAAATCAAAAGGAAAGCAAAAAAAACTTGAAGTGGAGAAAACTTGACAGTGTGCATTTCTTATTCACAGGTCTGACTTAAAGTGAAACTCTGAAGGTAAAAATCATTTGTGCAATAAGGACACTGTTTGTAAACCAGAGCCACCACCGGCCCCGTGCGCCCGGCCGGTGCCGCTACCGAATGCTGTCCAAAAAATGCACTTCTGGGTACAGCGTGTTCACCAGGAGGGACAGGAGGTTATTGCCATCCTGAAGGCAGTGCTCAGGGTGCTTGATGAACAGAGAGGCCTGGGAGAGCTGTTCTTGGTAATCCATGTATTGTTTGTTGGATGACATGGCTTCGAGAGCACCCAATGCCTACAGGGAAAAGGGAAAATTCTGTTAGTTTTGTGTATTTTGGCCTGTAATACCATACCATCTGCACAATTCCCCTAAAGGATCTTCACCTACTACAGAACCCAGAGTACTCAGAACAAAACAGTTGCAAACTACCATACCATAACATGTTTCAGGTCAACTTGTATTTTTCAATCTGTTCTCCTCCCAAGATCAACACAAAAACTGTACTATTAATGCTTCCTAGGCTTCTGTAACCCAAATATTGTCAAATATCTATTAATGAATTTAAGACATGGGTTTCACAGAAATTATGTCAAACTACAAGCTGCAACACACTTAAATCATCACTTTAGGTTGTTCATATGAATATATTGACTTTCATTAAAGTATTGTTTTGCCCCCATTAATAGTATTAGAGTTAGATGCCAACTGCCAAGTTAAAAATTGTATGTAGAGAAGCCTTTGTTGGCAGGACTAGCAAGGGCAAATGTAGAAAATATTTCTAAACAAGTTTTGTTCTTTTCTTAAGAGAAACAAGCTGTACCAAGCTACTTCGCTTTGGTTTCTAACCAACTCCTCCTTCCTCTTCTTTAGTGCTTACTGAAAGAACACCATGGTCAGTGCACATGCTAAAGGAGGAATGTTTATTTGTCACAGGGCTTTTAAGCCCCGACCTCACATAAACAAATCTCAGTGTGAATGTAGCCCTGCTTTATCACTGAAAAGCAGTGCAAACCACAGCAGCACTGTTTTTTCCTCTTTGTTTTAAATTTCTTCTACCTGCTATGCTCCAAACTCTCTGAAGTCGGGCTTTACAGACATAAGTTCATCTGTCCCTTTTAAATGCGTAAGATTCAAAAACGATGCCTTCATATTAATGCAGAACACGGTATAAAGTTTTACCCAGGATCACTTTAGGACAGAGTCAAACACAGTCTTACTGCCAAAGTTTAGCAACAAGGCAAGAGCAGGATTTACCTTGAAGAAATCCTTGCAGTGATTCTTACAAAGTTCACCCCAAAAGCTAAACAAGCATGCAGAGAGGGCATGTCAAGCAGCCAGAGATGGGCACAGCTCACCTGCTGAGCTTTCTGAGACAGCCTGGGCTCCGAGCCGGCCTTGAGGCGCACCTGGCTCTCAGCAGGGATCTGCACCAGGAGGAAGGCGGACAAACTGCGGGCAACCACCCGGAACCTGAGCGGGGAGAGCACAGAGGGACACGGTGACACCAGATCTGCAAGTCTCAACAGGAGATAAATTGTAACATCTATCTAACAGGTATCTCTTGCATGAGGAACAAAGTAAAGGCTTGAGAAGAACTATTCCAATGCATTAGAAACACTTCAATATCACAGAACCCCAGAATGGTTTGGGATGGAAGGCACCTTAAAGTTCACCTTATTCCACCCCCTGCCATGGGGCCATTCCAAGCCCTATCCAACCTTGTCTTGAACACTTCCAGGGGTGGAAGGGGATCCCAACTTCTCTGGGTATATACACAATAGGACACAACACATAATAAAAGATAATATAATACCTATATAGGAAATATTGTATCTGTTTCAAGCCTAGCTGAAATACTCCTCACCTGACATCTGAAATACTCCTCAGGTGACAGAATGTAAAACATTCCTATCACCCAAATCAAGGGACACCAAGAATGATACCAAGAATTCAGGGCAATTTGAATAGCACTGCATCCCAGAAGGTCTTTATAAACACGAAGTTATGTTTAGGTGCAGGGTTGAATTGTTGTTCCACCAACATTTATGGGTTTTTTCCTCAGCATTCTTTCCAGAGTGAACTTGATTTTGACACCTAACAATCAAACTTGGTGTCTCTCTTTAGAAGGTAGAGTGAATCACAAGCAAGCACATGCTTCTTTGTGCATATCTTAACATTTCCAATACCTCAAGGTTAGGACAGAAATTGCAATGTGTCTGTTTTTATAAAAAATCTTGGGAAGTCAACTGAAATAGCTTTCCACAGACCAGGTAGAAGTACCTTCCTCTAACAGTCTGCCTACAATCTTTGCTTGAGGTAGACACTAAGTCAGATTTTCTTTCCTTTTTCACCACAACTTTGGCAGAGGTTCATATTTGCTTCTTAACCTGATTAACACACTCACTGTGCTATTTCTGTGACAGGCCCAAAGAACATTATAGATCTGGGGGCAATGTGGATTCTGATCATCTTTTTACACTGTGCTGGACCCAGACCGGGCATTCTGGACCCAGGCTGCAGTTTCTCTAATACCATGACTCAAACCAATTAATTGATCACAGCATCAGCCCTCACCTGGGTGACAAAGGAGACCTCCTGCCTAACCCAATAGCACCAAGTATTCCAGAAGTGAGTCTCTCTTCAGCCAGCTGGCTCTGCCGGCCCTGGATGGACAGCAGGGTCCGGATGACAGATTCAATCAGAATGGGGTCATCTTGCTCCAGCTGCACCAAGGACAACTGCATGGCTTTATGCCACCAGAGAAACAGCTTTGCCTCTTCCTTTGCTGAGCTTTAGGTAAAAATTAAAGAAAAACGTAAGAGAAAATAAAAATTAAAGAGTCAGACATATAGGTTAAGAAGTTTATTTCCCTCCCCATTGGGTCCATGAAGAATTCAGCTTGTTAATTCATAACAGTTATTTTTATCACATGAGAATAGCATAACTATACTACCCCACCAGTTATTATACTGCCATGACTGCTACTATTATGGATTTGATCCACCAGTTATCAGGTTTTAAGGGCCTGTACCAGGACAAAGAACAGTGCTTCCTTTTAAGCTTTACAACTGGAAATAAATGCAACTGCAGTTGTAAGTGGATTTAAACTTGCCTAAGACTTGGCACAAAAGAAATGAAGCTGTATCTCTACTCATTCGTTCTTTTCTTTACTTACCAATAAAATATTATAGGAAGCACTGGATGTTGTTACCACAACAATTTAGATATTTAATATGATCCTTGAAAAAAGGGAACATTGAAGTTTTTTTGTTAAGTAAAGCCCAAAGTGACGTTCCTCCTAAGCTATTTTTAATCTTTCCCCAAATCATTGGCAGTTTAGGTTAACAAGCTCAGATTTTCCACATCAAGCACCAGCACGAGTTTCCTGCATCAGAATATCCTCACATTACTCCTCCCAGCCATTTCCCATCACAGGCAATCTCAGATCTGATGTTTACAGCAAGGTTTAATTTGCTTTATATGGTGGCTTTGCTGTCTCCTTCATACCTTGGCAATGAAATTACTACAGTACTTACCACAGTCAAAGTCTTTTTGAATTTCAAGAAACAGTGGGAACATTTTTCCAAATTGTTCTTTTACAGAAAACATGAACATTATCAACATGAACATGGAAAAATAATAATCAGGGTTTTTTTGCTAAATCCTGGCAATTTCAGCAGCAACTCTAACTACAGTTGTTACATACATTAAATATTTTTATTTTGACCCCAAAGCTATGCATCCCTTCCCCTCAGAACCTAGTTATCTAAGATGTTTTATAGCAATACAGGCCACTAACCCTGGGCATCCCATCACATCCACTGGCTCCAGGTTTGGCTCAGAGCTGCTGCACAGCCCCCATCCAGCAACTTTCAGCACCAGTTCTCTCAGAGTGCCAGAATGAACATTCAGCACGTAACTCATCCCACCTTGTGGACACACTGGGAAGTGGAACCCAGAATGATTCAGGGTTTGCTTTGAGTCATTTTAACAGACCACAAATCCAGGCTGTCATTGAAACCAAGCTCATCTGACTGAAAAATGACTGCAACTCACTAATTTTCTATCAGATTAAATTCCTTTTTTCATTTAACCACCACAACTACTTTCTGTTGGCACTGCAGATGGACAGACCCTGTATTAGGAAATACAGAAGGACTGGCCATTTCATCCAGCACGCTGTTGAAATTAACTTTATTAACCAGGGCTACTTAATTATACCAGCTATACAACTCTAAATAAACTTTAATCTAAATAATAACAATAATCCAAAAGTCCAGGCACATTCAGAAGCTTCAAGTTTCATACCTGGGGTACACTTGCTCCAGCCATTTGCTGATGGTCAGCAGGATTTTCATTTCATTGGTAAGGGTTTGGTCAGTGTTCAGGCATTGAAGCAGGTAGACATAGAGGGTCAAGTAACTTCCTAAAGACAGGCACTCCTGCAGGAATTCTTCCATGGTTAGCTCAGGAACTTGGAGGGAAGCAAGTATAGGGCCCCAGCCTAACTCCTGGTGGTGAGGGGAATCTTTGAACAAAGCAGGAGGAAAGAACAAAAAGCATGTGAGAAAGTAGCTCTTGGAAAAACCTAAGAACCAGGACTACTAGTTAAGAGGATTTGGGCTGGTTTAGCTCTTTTTCAGATAATCAGCACATCAAGCAACTCTGATGGAGAGAACAGAAAAATTCCACTATCATTAGGGCACCTCCTTGAGGTCAAGTTAAGATATTTACCCAGCATTCAGCCAGAGCTAAAATTTGAACATTTTAGCAACAGAATTAGAAGTATTTCCCTTAGGTGTACTGAAATCTTCCACACAGACAAAGAAATAAAAATGTAGTTCCACAAGGACTATGTAAACAGAAAAAAAGAAAAAAAAAATCATGCACACCACACTTTCAGAGTTTTACAAAACCAGAGTATTCTATTTAAATTAGCCTACAGAACTAAAGAGAAGGGGAAAAATGTCTTCACTTCTCTTGGGGTGATTTTCTTTTTTATAAAGTCCTCCACTTTAGCTGGAAAAATGGCAACACTACACAAAGCAAATCAGTTTTCACAGAGACAGGTATGGATGTTAAGAAAACACAGAGAGCAATTGTAAGCCCAAACCACAATCACAGAATCCCAGAACAGTTTGAGCTGGAAGGGACATAAAAGACCATATTATACCATCCCCTGCCATGGACAGGTACACTATCCAAGGTTGCTCCAAGCCCCATCCAACCTGGCCTTGGACATTTCCAGGGATGGAGAAGCCAGGGAAGAATTTCTCTCTCATATCCCATCTATACTTGTGACAGTGTGAAGTCATTTCCCAAGGCAGAGGGGCTGGAACGAGGTGATCTTCAATGACCCTTCCAACCCAAACCAGCCCATAATTCCAGATGATTTGTGTTCGGTGGCATCCCAGACTGACCAGAGGCTGTGAGACAGAGACAAGCTCCTACCGTCGCTGAAGTAGGAAGTGATGCAGGCCTCCGTGGTCTCGGCCATGTGGCGCACGGAGGCCAGGCTGTGGCACGCAGCTGTAAGGAGGGGCATGGCCAGCAGCCCCTGCACTCTGCTGTCGATCCACTTGCGCAGGCTGCCCCGCAGAGACTCGGCCGTAGTGATGCTGGAGTTGTTCAGCATCATCAGCGTCTCTGTGAACAGGCTGCTGAGGGCCAAGTGACGCGTCTGGAGATCCATGTCTGCAGGTCAGAAACCAGAGAACCCTTTCAGTGAAGCGACACTGGAACCCAGATTCAGCTTCACCACCACACACTTTCAGTGGAAACTGGGAAAAGCCTCTTCCTCATTACACACCACATAGGGAGGAAGAGACACGACCCCTCAAAACCATTTCTGTGGAGTACAGCGAGACATGGATTTCACCTGAACTCAGTTTGACAGAGGAACCTCAAGATAGTACTAGTACTAAAAATGAGATCTAGATGATCTCACCACACAATCCTGGGTGTCTGAACACATTTTACCACTAGAGTACATCAGTATACCTCTTCGACACTATCAAGTTTTCCTGGTTTTACAACTTAGAACCATTTCTGAGTCACAGAATCATAGAAAATTAAGGGTTGGAAGAGACCTTAACTGTCATCTAGGTTCTTACCCTCCCGTCACAGGCAGGGACACTTCCACTAGATCAGATCACTCAAGGCCTTACTCATTGTGGCCTGGAGCACTGCCGGGGTTAAGCCATCCCCAACTTCCCTGGACAACCTGTGCCAGTGTCTCACCACCCTCACAATAAGAATTTCTTCCTAATACTTAACATAATCTTCCCCACTTTCAGTTTGTACTCATTACTCCTAATCCCTCAAGACCAGGAGAATGGATTTGTGCCATTCTTCCCTTTAAAAGAGAGGTAAATGACAAGTAAAATTAAAATTAGAAAAAAACACCAGATGACAAAGAAATGAATCACTTAAGCTTCTGTATATCATCAGCCAGTAAACCCTAACACAAACATAACCCCTGTTTTTAATGCTGGTTCTGTCATTCTTGACAGCTCTGTAGGGCAAGATTCATATTTTTGCTTTGTGCTAATATACTACCTATGTATGCATCACCAAAGCACCATGTCCTGCTGCCCATAAGGGAGACATGACAGTAATGCAAATAATTAAATCATCACAGATGTTCATCAATCCACTCAGCAGAATAAAGGATTTTGACAGCTTTAAAGTAATTCGCCATTTCCTCAACACAAACCTGGGGGATTAAAGATGACTACATCATCTAGCAACTTGGCCATTTCTTGTTCCAAAACTGCAAGGGTTATCTTTCCACTTTGTTCTAAGGTGCTGAGGAACTGAACTACCTGGCGAACATACGCTCGGCACTTCAGTGTTGCATCCTGTCAAACAAAATTAAAATCAATTAGAAAAAAAAATCACACCTAGAACTCTTTACATGTTCCATAATACACACAAGCAAAACTTCACAAAAACCAAGAAAAGCACCGAGATGCTCCAAAACTAGTTCTACTCACAAGGTGGATGTGACTATCTGAAGATGCCCCAAAGCCTGCTGAGATTTTCAGGAGCTTCACGATCAGTTCAGCTCCAGCATCCTTGGCAAGGATAACAGAGGGAGGATAGTGACTGTTGCAGTAACTGATGATGCTTTCATATGATGAAATGCCCACAAGCTGCCAAGGAAGGGAGCTGGTCTGTCCAAGAAGATTTATGAGTGGGGATTCCTGAGGATTTAAAGACATAAGTTTAAGCTACACCTTCTTTGCAGTTTTCAATTCATACTCACAGTACTCAGTATTGGAAGGAAGCTCTGGCATCAGAATTTGAATGAGATGGAGCTGAAAACTCACAGAAATAGATGACCTTAGGGATTCTGTTTGAAAAGCAATTCCTTATTCAAGCAGTAAGCTAACAAATGTATTTCATCTCTAGCATTTGCAGAATTGTATTCAGATTGTTGCAGCAGCTCTAATCAAATACAGAAGTCTGTGAAAAATGTTAAAATTTGACATGTAAACATGTAAAGATAGCTAGAAAGATATGGAGACCCCTCAAGTTAAAGTCACTTCAGTACAGGTTGAAAAGACTCATTAAAATATTATTTTTAAAAATACTATAATGTAAGTTCACAGAAGAAACTGCCTCCCTCAATTTTCCATTTAGTGAATCATCCACCAACCTGCAGGACTCCTCATGTGCTTGCTCCCATAAATACCACCCTGAACAGCTCAGCAGCCCCACAGCTCACACAGGCAGCACAAGTCAGCAGATGTAAAAGCCTCTCTATGAGCAGCTCCCATCTAGTCCTAAACATCTGCAGTGAATAAGAGTCCCCTGAACACAGAGAAATATCAACAGGCATGAAGCCATGTCAGAAGTTTAGACTGGATATCAGAAAAGATTCTTCCCCCAGAGGGTGGTGGGGCACTGCCCAGGCTCCCCAGGGAATGGTGACAGTCCCGAGGCTGCCAGAGCTCCAGGGCAGTTTGGACAACGCTCTCAGGGAGGCACAGGGTGGGATTGCTGGGGTGTCTGTGCAGGGCCAGGAGTTGGACTCAATGATTACTTCCAACTCAGGATATTCTATATCCTATTCTGTTTCTACAGGTTTTAGAATGAACAAATACTGGAAATGTGGTGACAATCCAGTCCTAACCCAAACTACTAACTACTTCTACAGGAATGTGATACTGGTACAACAAGTACTTCTCAGGTTGCTCATGCCCTGGAACACTGAGCTGAGAAAGTTTGAGATTTAGATCAAGGTGTCACAGGAGTGCTCTGGGAGGCAAAAACCTCCTGACAGTGTGTCAGTTTAACATACTGCTGGAGGGAAGGAGGGAATTCCTGAGGCTGACTCACACCATGTGCAAACAGCTATCTTCTGAAGTTTGAGAAGCTTCTGATAAGCAAGCACATTTAGGTCAAAGTATGTGAACTCTGGTAATTTTCCTAAACTGAAATACAATGATGGTCAGACTGCTGGTGACATCTTGGTGCAGTATCTTGTAACGCCTAAGAGAAAATGGAGAGCAGAAGATACTGCAAGTGGAAGAAAGCTGACAGATGTGAAATAGGACTTCTTGAAGATGGTCAAGACCCTCTGAAGAGTCCTCCAGAAGCA
Source organism: Horornis vulcanius (assembly GCA_013401035.1). NCBI lineage: Eukaryota > Metazoa > Chordata > Aves > Passeriformes > Scotocercidae > Horornis > Horornis vulcanius. The sequence goes on from VZUA01088836.1 coordinate 14,854, forward strand.
ATGAATTTGTTTTAGTCACATCTCATGTCCTTTCTAGTAAAGGAGTATTTTCTTTTAAGAGATGGATATGAACCGTCACAAAAATTACCTCTTCGCCTATAAGCTGTTCCTCCTTTGCCAACAGGACCATCATATACAGCAAACAGACAATCATGCTGTGAGTCTGAGGGTGAGGGTTGGGACTCCAGGCATCAGAGAGGACACTGACCCAGTTTACTTCACATAAAACATAACCCAAGAACAAGAAACAACTCTTGGGGCTGCCTCTTTCAATCTAGGAAGGAGAAAGGGAAAAAGATAGGTGCATAAAACAATGTAAGATATAAGTATTTTTACACCTTTCAGTCCTTTAGCTAACTGTAAATCTACAGCAGCATCTTAGGTCAGCAGAGGAGTAGACAAATGTCTTTTCTCTATCATTTTGTTCCCCCTCTTGCAGCTTTACCTAGTCTCAGACAACTTGGAAGTGAGAAAAACAAGGCAATAGCAAAATATATTAAATCTAACTAAAAACATTAAATACATATGCAATAAATGAGACATTCCAGCAGAACAACAAGGAGGGAGCTGTACAGCTCCCCACAACTTTGTCTAGGACTCCAAAGCACTCCTTCACAAAAATTCATCAGAAGTGAGCAGCTGTGAATGCTAAAAACAAACTTTAAAAGCCTACTTGCTAAAAGAACTGTCTCCTGCTCTCCAGCTATTTTCAAGGGCAGCATTGACTAGGAACTTCATTCAACAGGTGCCACAAACCCACTTTAAAGAACTCCTCCATAAGCATCTGGTCTGGATGCATTTCCTTCCATGGAAGCCTTCTGAACTCAGCGTGGAAAGCATAGAGAATAAACTCTGGCATTTTGGGGGCTGTGCAACATTCACAGTAATGCATTAGGTGTAACCAGAGAGCCCCATGGTGGCTCGGCAACAGCTTTTCTAGAATCAAAGAAAATAGCTGAATTAAAGACAGAAAAAAATTCAGGCAAAACTTGATTTCAGAAGAAAGTCTGTTTTTGAAGATGAAAAACTTTTAAGTTACACTAAAATGCACTCCAAAGAAAAAAATGCATACTAAACTTCTGTATTTTTTTCCTCCAAATCAGCAAGTGGGGAGGCTTAGGATCTCACACTCACCTTTGAAGCTCTCGTGCAAAAGCTTGATGCAATCTGCAAACAAACAGACCACGGTGGAGGCTACAGGAGTGTCACTCTCCAACCAGGGGTAGCAGGGCTGGCTACTGAAAAGAAGCACAACACAAATTTCAGTGCTCAGTTACCTGAGCATAAATATCTGCAATTTAAATATTCCAAAGAAGTGAAATAAAGGTATCTGCAGTTCTCCCACTTTCAGCTTTTTGGGACTCTTCTTCCTTAGAAGACCTGTATAGTTCACTATCCCACTAAAGATCCACTCAGTAAGCAGAAATTATTTGTTTGATATTTCATAATGGAATTGAAACAACAGAGTTTCTCAATGACATTATTCAGCAACCACAGACAACCTTCTAACTTCAGTGCTGAAGGTGCACTCACAATTCCAAAAGCTTTTAATTTTGAAAGAAAGCAAAATTTGAATGTATAGTAGCATAACTAACTTTTCATGTCAAGACAGAGGTGCACAAGGCAATAGATCATCACAGCATTCATTTAGCCTAATGTTTCTTTATATACCACTGACATTTGGGGTTGTATCTGTTTGGCTTTTTTGTTTTCTTTTAAACAGGTATTATAGATATAATGGAAGCTAAAAAAAAGGAAATCCGAAATTCAGGTTTCAGTGTTTTTAAAACTGAGTGAAATCTTCCAAATAATCAAGCTCTGCTCATATTATTACAAGATCTTTCTCATATCTAAAATAATTATTCTATCCAAACCTTGAAAGATTTTTGAGGTAGGTCATGAATTAGTTCTGTAATTATTAAAGAAATGAAAAAGTGAGAGCTATTTAAATGGAAGGCAAGACAGTCACAAATTATTAAAAACCAGGTAATAATGAAAGCCATTCTTGCAGGACTAAAGTCCCTACTTTAGCAAAAATTAATTTAATTTTAAAATGTAATATATACCTTGCATCTTCTTTTTCCAAGACAAGAATCCATGGTTTAAAGAGTCCAGCAATGACTGAATACAAGGACTGCAACGCTAAAAGGAAACAAAACAATGGTAAAAGGAAATAAAGTTGCTTTTTTCCTTCAAATCAAAAACAGTGAACATATTACACTTTTCTAAATTTGCATATAATATCCTCTTCTCATTCTAACATTCAAAGAATTATAGAATAATTAAGACTGGAAAAGACCTCTCAAGATCATTGAGTCCAGCCATTCAGTCAGTCCTTTCTGGTCAATAAAAATTTAAAATACAATATCCTTAATAATAACTCTACTTAACAACAGGGCTGTTTTAACAACCATCATAAGCATTTTGCATTGTTAAGACATTTTATTAGTATAACGTCAATAACACACCAGAGATTGTGGGGGCAATGACGATTCACACTTTAAAACTGCACATATTAAAATGTGTTAATTAAAATTAATTAAAAATTAAAATAAAAGCCAACTTTCTCCAGATCTAAATCATGCATGACGAAATTCAGTAGTATCTCCTTCCAAACCTCTGATCAGTGCAAAAGACTCTATTTTTCTTGAAGTACAGTTGCCTCATAAAATAATTTTGAAGCTCAAATATAAAAAAACTTCCTCTCAGATTATAAAGTATGAAGTCCTACATGGCCATGAAGTAACAGCAACATTTCTGTATTTTAATATTATCATTAGTGCACTGTATATTTAAATGGCCCTTAACAATGGGAATTAGAGAAATCAGGTGTCTGTTTTTAAGTAATGTACTTTTGAGACACATTACCTGCTAAAATTCTGCTACTGCCAACAGGCTCTTGGGCTAAATTAGCAACTTCAGTGTCAACCAGTCGTTTAATGAGATACTCCAAGAATGTGTTCACTTCAGCCACATAAGGAGTCCATTTTGAAAACAGGCCAAAAGTCCTGAAGTCCACCGAGGCCAGTCGGAGTTTGCAGAAGGATGCAGAAAGCCATTCTATTGTCTCTCTGACCTGTAAAAAGAAGGAAGCTATTAATCAGCTGCAGAAAGGCTGCACAGTAGTGTTATCTGTCACTGGAGGGCACCTGTTTCACCTGAAAAGCATAAGTCAACCCAAGAGGCACCCACCTGTTCTGTGGAGAGGAGAGTTTTTGCAGAATCCCTCACCACAGGACCTTCAGCAGAATCACTCTTCTTGAAACTGCCCTGCTCAGACACTGCTGAACCACATCCCAAAGCTTGAAGTGATGCCTTCCAACAGTCAGGGCTTAGAAGCTGCTCTGATGAGCCTTAGGAGAAAGAAGGGAATGCATTTGTGAAAACCAGAAAGATGTTAGTCTCTTTCTCCAAACAAGTCAAAAAAGGTTGAAATTAGAGCTCCCTGCTACATGAAAAATTACGTAACACAGGAGTTTGAAAGCCCCAAGTTTAAGGGTGAGAGACTATCTCTAGTTTGCAAATGTAATCAACATTTCCTTTTGGCATCTCATGTTTCTCTCCTTAGATAGCTTCCCAGGCACTTTGTACATCCCTGGCTGCAAACACACATTAAGAGACAACCGCTGTCTCAGCAGGTATGGTTTGATAGAGAGAAGAACTTCTGATCCCATTTGAGGGGCACATCAGAATACGGGTGGCATCAAATGTCAACCAGGCCATTTTCAGCAGATTAGTGTCTGTTACGTGCCTTCATAATTCCAGCTCTCTGCTTGATATTGAAGGGTAATCAAAAACAAGAGTTCTGCATTACAGACCATGGGATAACCATCATTAATAGGTGCTTCCATTAACAGAAGACTCTCCTCCACCCTCCTCCTGTACAACGGGCTGAAAAATCTAGTCACTGATCTATGTGCCTTGACTCACAGAAGAGCTACAATATACCTAACAAAAACACATCACATAGCAAGGAACATAAAATGTTCTAGGTAGAAATCTAAGGGAGTGTAAATCATTCTGCAGTTTAACTCTACTGCACAGAATTCATATTTTTAAGCCAGAAGGGTTCTGCACAAAGGGTTAGGGTGCATCACCTCAGATACTCACTTTGCACAAACAACCTTAAGAAATCACTGTAGTGGTCAGGGAACTGATACTGGAGAAGGTTAGTCCAATGCTTGCAGAAGATATTAAATGGCATCAAAATATCTTCTTCAGGTTCCAGGCCACATGCATTGAGAGCCAAGTGAATGGACTCCAGGAGCTGGGTGCGCTCCGAGAGAGGCGGCTTGGCCACGCTCAACCACTGTGTGAGGTCGAACTACAACAGAGCACAAGGAGCATTTGTAAGCAGGAGAGTCAATAGAAACAACACCTTTAGGAGGAGGGAGAAGTCACCAGGGAAATTAAATCATGACATTTTTATGTACTTAAGAAAAACCTCATGATTTTGCATCTCATTAGCCCTAACTCCAAACCTCACTCTCGAAAGGTTATGATTTAGCATACTGCAGAAGTCTCTAGATCTATGAAACAGCCTTTGGCAGAGTGGCTCAGATTCATAAAGATGTATCTGAGTTTCCACACAAGCATTAAACTGGACTGATGCTCACAGTCCATACATTTTCAGGTGGAGGTGCAAAGCTTTGAGCACCTGCTCTGACCATGGACAGCAGCGACAATACTGCCATCATGGGCAGCTCAGAGTCCTGCCCAGGACAGACTGCCTGCTGTTCCCAGCTGTCTCCCTGGAATTAAAGAGGAGAATCAGAGCAATATCAAAGAATAAGTGTTACACTAATTTCTCCACTGGCAGTATCATGAATAACAGGAGATTGCAAATCATTTGCTATTACTTTACTTGGTTTTAAGACAGGCAGGAAGGACATGGGTGCCAAAGAGAGCTGGAAAACGCAGACACTGGCCCAAATTTTGTTTCAACTGTTAGATACCTGGCATTCACTGGCTATTTTGATGAATGTCTTTGCAGAGATACCAGCCAGAAGTAGTCATCAAGAGATGGTTTTAATTTCAGCAGTAATCCCTGGGAAGCACATATTGGTATGTGCTAGAAAAGGCTACTTAAGCTATTTGCTTTGGACTCCAGCCCCTCTTGAGCTTAAATGCAACACTTACCATTTGGTATGACCAACACAATTCTACTGAATCTGTCAATGCTATTTTAAAGTACCAGATTTCCACCTCTTTCCTCTTTAGGTTAAGGACATGGTCTTCAGGCAGCAAACACCCACAGACCAGACTTTACCTTTGTCAGCAGCATGAAGACAACATCACTGTTATCCTCACTCAGAAAGGCCACAACTTTTTCATATAAAGTCACAAATTCACTGGGTGAGGCAACAGGAGTGAAGTAAGGAGAAAGGAGAGTACAGAGCCTCCGATTCTGCAGGATCGTCTGGAGCAGACGCTTGCACTCTGATTTGGTCCCACTAATGAACACCTGAGGAAAGTAGGAATGGTGGAAAAAACAACAGCGAAATATGAGTCAACTGGAAAATATGCCTCTTAAGCTCGTTGTTAACATACTCATAGTTTTGGTCCTTTTATAAAAAAGGAAGTTTTTCTCAAAAATGAAAGACTAAGATTTTAAGATTAACATCAACTAAATGTTGCTATTCCACAGGATATAACACAAAACAAACATGTCTTCCTCATTCACTTTAGACCAGCATTTGTGATAACATATGTTGTCTAAAAATACCTAGAAAGATCTTTTTTTTTCTGATGGAATACTGTAAGAAGATGAATCCTGATTTCACCAGCCCTGCTTGATAATAGGAAAAGCTTAACAGAACTAGAGCTGTGAAAAACTTCTCAGAACTTCAGCTGTTAAAGGTGCTCAAGAACAGCTGCACTTGGAATTAAACTGTATCTAAGATGAAAGTAAGTATCTGGACCCAAAGCAGAAGCTAATGATTTTTCTCAGAGCACAAACACAGCAAACATTACCACCACTACCAAGCATTTGTCTTCTCTACCAGCAAACTTCTGATACAACTCACTAGACAGAGAACACTGCAAGGCTGTAGAGGAAAGGTGTCTAAATATAGAGGTTGAGATGATGTGCATCAACCAGAAATTGACAGGTAACAGCAAAGTCTATGCTGAAACACACTCTTATGAACTGAAAGTATCCAAACCTTAGTTACCTGCCCAAAATTCCAGCATTTAACTAATACAATGAAAATTTAAACAGAGGCACCTCAGAACAACAGTTTTTATTTTGCCTAAATGCAAGCTTCACTTCTCCTAAAGACATATTACACAATTAGTTGAAAACAAAATGGGATAGAATCTTAGAAATTAACTGTAAGCCTTCTGAATGTGTTTAGGACTGCTCCCCCCTCCATTAACAGCAGTGAAATTGGAATAACAATTAGCATCAAAAAATCAAATTTTAAAGATTTAGAAAATATTTTCATATTCAAGAAATCAACTCACTTGGCCCAGAATCTCTATGCAGGATGTGAAGAACTGTCTTGTGGGAGGATTACGCTGAGTTTCATCACACACATATTCTACCAATGTAAAAAACAAACCAATTCCAACTTTCTTGATTGCAGGCATAGGCTGCACCTTGTAGATATTTATCAGTGCCCTAAAAAATTTAAGTTAAGGAGGCAAATTAAATTTACATACAGGGAATGTAACAATAAAGAGCGGATTCTTGCCAATATATAGCCTTGAGATGAGTATTTGTGATACTCCCTGAGTAACCCTCCTTCAAATATCCAGACTGCAAAGGCACATATTTAGCTCATGCAATTTTGCTGCCTGAAATGGATACTTAAAAGTCTTAGAAAGTCTCCATAAACAGAGTCAGAAAGTGAACACTGAAAGATTTCTCAAGCACAGTTCCAATGGATTATTCCTCTCTTTAATCATATACTCCTCATATTCTGATGGCATCTCAACCACCTTTGTATTGCAAGAAAAGCTACTTCATTTTATTTCACAGGCTCAACAATAAAAGAATTAAAACAGAATCAATCTTTTCTTGTGTATTGCCAAGTAAATGTTTCAGTGAGATCAAACCCCTGTCTTCACTAAGTCTGAATTAAAACAGCTGAAGAAGATGCAATTCCACAGATGTAAATCACAAGAACTAGCTCATCCACAGAATTTATAAATTAATGATCAAGAATGAACAGTAGTACTTCTACAGAAATCCTTTTACTCATACAATCATTATATTCTATAGTAAACCAGCTACACTAAGAGAATCCCAGCAGGAGTCTGGAAGATTGAGGATAAGTTGCAAAAGTGGACCTCTGGGATGAACTGTAAAAGGTCTTTAAGTGAGGAAAAGGGCCTTGGACAACCCCATTTTATTCACACCCCCTCAAAAAAAGTGGTATTATCTAGCCCACTTCCACTGTACCATCTTGTTTCACATATAGAAAAACTACTTCAAATTATAGCGCTTTATTAAAGATTTATGTCCTGCGCTATAACAGAGAAAAACCCATAGAGAATCATATTCAAATCGTGTAATCTAGCCTATGGCTGAGACAACTGTGGTACAAGTTTGCTACTTCCTAAAGCTTAGCACAGCATCCTTGTGTCATCAGCGAGTGTCCTTTTACAGGATTAGGAGGGCTATAATAATGCACAGAACAATAAAAACAAGTTGAAAGCAATAAACGGAAGTACAATACAATACTGTGTGTCCTGACAGTACAACACAATACTGCTGAGCCTGAGTGACCCTCTGATAATAAGAATT
>VZUA01088836.1:30386-45304 GCA_013401035.1 Horornis vulcanius
AGTCTCATTCATTCCCATTTCCTCCTTTGTTAAAACTTTAACATAAATACACCTTTTTCTCAGCTGACATCATTCCACCGACTGCTATGATTTTCACAATCACACTATCCAAGCCTTCCTGACAAGAAAGCACTAGAATGCCATTAAATCTTCACACTATGGTATTAAATATCACTAGCAAACTCTAGTTTCCTTCATCAGTGTCATTGGTGAAAAAATGGAAGTAGACCAATTCCAAGAAATCAGCTCCTATAAACCCTACCAATAATTTCCCTCCTGTCTAGGAAACTAGACAGGTCATTAAACTTCCTGAGCATAAGATTTATTTGGGCACAGAGCAGTCTGGTTTTCTGTTGGAGTGGGGAACTTATTTGAAATGAAAGACTGAAAATATTAATCAAGTTCATCTGGTGGGCATCTCTGGATTATTTTTCACAGACAACCAAGTGGGATTTATCATCTCCCTTGTTTGTTTGTACACTACGTACTGACTGCTGAGGGGAGCAGGAGCTCAGATTCCACACATGCAGGGACCCTGAACAAGGGACTCTTTTCAAATAGTTCAAGTATCTCCTCACAATATTCATGTACTTCCTCAGGTTTAGGGTACATGAGGTACAGATATCTCTTAGGAGCTACTATCCCTCACAAAAGTGGGCATTCACCAGCTGAGTAGCAGTGAGTGATTGTGTCCCCCTCCTTAGCGTACTTCAAGACAAAAAGGGAGTCCCGTGGCGAGGTTTTGGTAAGCAGATTTACCATTTTTCAGGTGAACACATAGAACACACTTGTCAGAGCTCACCTTTAGGCTGCTAACCAAGCAAATTGCACTGAATCAAGTGCTGAAGTCCCCAGTAAATTTCCTGAAGAAGTAATTTTACTGACATAAATTCAGGCCCCGGCCTGTGACAAACACACGCACACCAAGTAGCATTTTACATTTATAGCTAGTGATGTACATATGAGTAGCAGATACACCTAAATAATAAATATTTTGCCAACATGGGGCTACCATTCATTAAAAAACAAAGCTTTTTCCCTAAAGGGAGTGACAAACCTTTTTAGTAGTAAAACCAGCCCACTCTCAAACGAAACAAGACGTGCAAAAACTTGAGGAATGGATTTGAGCCCAACTATGCACTTGGAGACATGGGTTAGTGGTGGTCTTGACCGTGCTGGGTTAAGTGCTGGACTTGATCTTGAAAGGCTTTTTCCACCTGAATGGTTCTATAATTTTATGCTTTTAATAAGTGCCTGCAGTACATCTAAGGTCACACCCTTTCATTCCTCACACAGCTACAACTGTGCTGCAGCAGTCACTCAGGCAACTGCATTGATTAATGTGGAACTGGGCAAAATTATTTTACCTGACAAGCTCCTTATGCAGCTCAGGTGAAGTCAGGTACTCAGGTGAGCAGCTGGCCTTCTTTGGTGACCTGTCACTGCTCTCAGGACTCTCCACTCTCAGTGCTTTACTGGCAGCATGGTGGAAGTCTGCCACCTCTGTCAGCCGCTTCTTCATCTCATTTAGCAAGTTAACATGAGCTGCACTCTGAAAAAAGCGTCTTCCAATACAGCCATCTACAGGTAATCTAAAAATGAACAAAAAAGCATATCTATGTCTTGTTGCAACTGTCAAATCAGCATCTCTGCAAATAAATTGGCTTACCAGAGAAGCTGCTGGCACCCACTGCTTTCGGGAGAAGTCAGTGTAATGCACTGATTCTCACTTGCTGTGCACTTAATTGGTGCTTACTAATCTGCTGGAGCAGGTCAGACTCACCCATACTGTGGTCCTGGTCGGTGAAGGTACAGGAGGAAGAATTTCTGCCAGATCAGTGGCATGAGAGGGTGATCTGCAGGGGTAGCAAGGGCCTGGTGAGCCCAGCGGTAAATCATGAGCCTCTGAAGGGAAGGGACAATGGGCAGCTTCAGCTGGGTCTGGGCTTTCTGCAAAAACAACATTTCCAGACAAGTGTGGTGCTGTAACAGACTGTCACAGGTTAACTGAGCAGATTAACACAGCATGAACATTTGGTAATTACAGGGAAGAAAACTTTGGAAACAGACACACATCTGTTACAGGCCTTGAAGGAGGCCTTCTCTCTCACAGAAGTAGATGCCACCGGTTTACATCTCCAGCATGCTACTTTTAGCTTTTTCTAGATTACATTTAATACAGCTCTAGGGAAAATTCAAAATGGTATATTTGCAAAGTGTAACTAACATGAAGAAAGAACACAGAAGCCAAAGCAGAACAAAAACAAAGCAACCTGTGAGTAGCAGCATCCCATTTTAGCAACACCACAGACCAACTAAACGGTTAAACAGTCTCACTCCAAGCTCTCCTGGACTGTACCTGAAGCAGGGGAATGGGAGGCTTTTCTGAGTTCCCAAGTATGGGAGCAGTCCTTGACACTCCCTCATCCCCTACACCAGACCTCTGGCATCCTTTTCCACACACTGCCCACACTCTTTGTTTTCCAGCTAAATCAAGACATGGAAGCCAAAGAATAAATGTTCTCCAGACCAGCTCCAAGGACGTAAGACGTACTTGACACAGCCCAAGCAAACCTATTTTCACAGAGCCACCTCCTTCATCGAAACACAGTGAAACAGCTGAGATGAAGGATGGACCAAACGTTACACTTTGAGAATGGGTAGCTTTCGTTTCCACTTGCTTCACTCCAGAATTCTTAACTGAATTTGGGCAAAGAAGCTGGAAAATGATGGATTGTGGCCTGAAGTACAGCTGATTAGATGCCTTGTTAAAGGAGATGCCTAAATAGTTTGGAAAGCCTCAGAAAATAATTCAGAAAACAGAGGAGTAAAAGCCAGTTCTCTGCACAATCCAGATCATCTGAAGAATCATCTGTTTGAAATATAGACACATTTTCCCACCTGAAAATTCCCACATTTTCCCCATATGTCAGGGGTATAGAATAAATCCACTGGAAGTTGTGAGGCTTTTAGATGAAAAAAGCTGAAATTAGTTTTAGCTCATGCAAAAGCTCAAATTAGTTTTCTGTTAATATGGATATAGTAAGATCAGGTATTTTCATGGTAGCTTTTAAATGTAAAAGACCTCAAATATACTCAAAATGTAAAAGAAATTTTCCCTATATATTTTCTCCTGCACAGCCAGGTAAAGCATTATTTATGTATTTATCCTAGTAAGAAAGTAGTACATAAGAGAAAAACTAAATCATACAAGGGAACATTTTTCTCCAGCAGTTTTCTCTAGCTAATAAAAAGGGATGACCAGTTCTCTCACCTTCAAAGCCTGATCAGGAGATAACGCATTGATAACCAGCTCCCCCTCCACAACTCTACGAAGCTGTGAATCTTCTTCAAATATTGACTCCATATTTAACACTGTCCATGCAAACCAGACCTGGACAACACAGAAATGACAGAAATATTGATAAAAAAATGGCAGGGGCAGGATAAGGAAGCTTGATGATTTCTTAAGAGGAATAAGTGTTTGACAGATTCTCATCACACAGCTGCAAAAAGCAGTATCACATCTCAACAACAAAACCTCTTTGTCCTTAAATTCAAGCTTCCCCTTTGTACAATCTTGGGAAAGAAGGGGGAAAGCAGACAACTGACAGAATTACCCAGAGAGAAGTTCTGGAGGACACAACTTTCTCAAACCCAGTAAAATAAGATCTTCTCTCCTCCACCTGCACTACACATCTGTCTGGGGTACTGCGAGGATTTTTTTTTCCTTTTTGCTTGAAGGAACTCACTTAAGCAGAGAGAAAGTAACTCGAATTCAAAATATTTATCAGATAAAGACTGATCTAATAGAAAAGTCAGGCTTTACAGATTCTGTCTTGTTAAACAGATCAAGAACAACAGTAGAAGAAAATTTAACTAATAAATCCTACTGTATAAATTCTTGGGTGCAGATTAGACAAACACACCCTGTGCAAAATATCCATGTTCCTTTTGGTGCAATAAACTCACAGCATTTTCTTAGGCTAAACTGGGATTTTATAACAAGAAAACTCTGGGACAGGAAGAAAAAGTGACCAAGAGAGAAATCTACAATAAAAATAAAGAAGACCCCTAGACCAGTACACTCCTTTTCCCATCACAAAACACCATCATGGCACTCACCTGAGAGGAGTTGGCATTGCTCTCCACGAAGGATGGTGTGACATTGCCTGCCACAATCCAGCTGACCAGTGAAGACAGCATACCCTTGTCACAGTGATAGCCCAAAGCATTCTGCACAGAAACAGAAAACATCTGGGGTTTGTTTCATGAACAGGTGATTTACAAGCTACAGGTGCATCACTCAATCTTCATCCAGGTTCCTTTCCATCTCCTGTTGCTACTTTCCAACTTCAGCTCAGCCAGGCACCACTGAAACACCTGCTTGGACTTTTATTTCAGTGAAAACATCCTGTTGCACTGACTGTGTCTGGCTTTTTTCAGGATAGGGAGCTCCATTTTTGTCCTGAACATTCCATCAAATATTTGAAATGCAAAGAAGACAAACCACAATAGAACTCACATGAATGGAAACTCTGTTCCCAACAGGTTTTTGTAGTAATTATTATCATCATAATTAAAATATCAGATATTTCATTAATCTTTACCCACTCAGAAAAAAACTTTCTTGACCAACTCAGAAAAAAATCAGATAACCTCATCATCTCTCATCATCATGACTCACTGTCCAGAGGAGTTGTGGCTGCCTCATCCCTGGAAGTGCTGAAGAACAGTTTGGACAGGGCTTGGCGCAACCTGGGATAGTGGAAGGTCCTTGTCCATGTTCTACAGGGGTAGAACTGGATGGGCTGTAAAGATCTCTTCCAAACCAAACCATCCTAGGATTTCACAATCATTCTTGTTGCACTTCAGGAAATTATATTCACATCAAAATCCAACTGTGCAACACATGAGCTGACCATCTAGTCAACAGTCACACCAAAACACCACAGCTATTTACCTTGTGCTGCTGGTAAAGCAGCTTTTGCACACAGTCCTCTTGGTTGTACTGAAAAGCAGCTTTGCACAAGTCATCCAACAGGCAGAGCGTGGCCCGGTCCCTGTGCCACAGCTGCTGGCTGGTGAGGATCTGCACCCAGAACTCCAGGACTGCAGCTGGCCCCACTCCATTTGGATGGTCACTTAGAAAAATGTGAGTCTGACAAATTAAAGGGTGAAATTGGTCAACAGATTGCAGCCTTAAGTAAAGCTTAAGAATTAATTGGAAAACTGACTTGCTTGAGGCTGTCAGGCTATCCTAAATGAAATAATTTACAGCAACACTCTCTATACCCAAATAAGGACAGCTTTGTCATCTTCAGCCTCCAAACTTCTGCATATTCTGAGGACTGGAGAGCAGAGCATCTTGTGCAAAAAGAGAAACAGATGTCTTAAGCAGGACACCTGGAGGCATAAACAGCACCCATTTCCAAAGTCCAGGCTGCTGCTTCTGCAAAAGGCCTTCCTGGTCTGTTTCCAGGTCTGTTTCCATTATCCCTCTCTAATGTTAGAGGGCCTTGAGTTTTGACTTCTTTGCACTTAAAAAAACATTACTGTTCCCTAACTCAAGAACATTTTTCCATTCCAGAGCCCTAAATTAACAGTAAAAAGCAGAGCTTGCAAACATTAATATCTCCGCTGCATTCCTCAAATAACACAAACAAGAAAGCAGTGATGCATATTACATTTCCTTTTTTAAACAGTTTTGACCTGGTATGGGAAAATGAATTTTCCAAGAAGTTTGAAAGGCAAATATTGTTGTTAATGTCACACACACTGTCAGATTTAGGCAAGTTTAAGCAGGAGCATTTCAGGAAACCAAACCCAGCTACTAATGCTTAATACCAGGTACTCTGCGACGGAACTGCCAGTTTCAGTATACTTTCTAACCTTTAACACTAACTCAGTCAAATAAGCTTGGTTTTAAACACTCTCTCCACCTTTTCCTTTTTAAATAATCTTCTTACCTGTATCATACTACTGAGCAGCTTAACATTTTCTCCATAGTTCACTCCTGTCAAGTGCTGTGTCACTTTATGAGTAACCTGCTGAGTCACTCCTTGAGGGACACCACTATCCAGATGAAGGAACAGTTCCACATAAGATAAAAACCTAGGGATGTCAACAAATGAAATTAAAATATCTCCTACTGCATATTAAATAGAAAGCCTGCTTTTATTGAATTTAAAACCAGTTCAACAGTGAGACATACATAGAAAGGCTTTGATTCACAACCACAATGCAGATTTAATTGCTCCAGTTCAGCCATATATTGGGCACAGTATGAACACTTCACAACAGCCTGTAATTCAAGGCAGCTCATCAGGACTAAATACAGTTCCTGATCCACATCAGCACCCAAATCTTTCTCAGGATTTGTTTGGGAGACTGTCAGGTGTCTAAACCAAAATATTACTATTACCTTTCACTGCAACTATGAATAAATTAAGTAAACAAATGTATAAAATTTTAAAAATTAACATATTATGAACATATAATGCTTACTGTTCATTCTTCAGGAGGTAATACTGGCAAGAGTAAAACAAGGGTAAAATCTTATCCAGCACATGGACTACCGTTCTCAGATGTCTAGACTGGACTAGTACACCCAAAAGTGGGATCCCTTCAGCACAGAATTTCTCAATGCTGTCAGAAAACAAAACAGGAAAAAAAAAAAAAANATTTACTAGCAGCAGAAAGGGAGACAAGGTGTTGATTTAATTTTTATTAACTGAGATGTAAATACATTCATAACTTTACATTTTATCGTTAAAATCTAAATTGCTAAATACAGAGGTTTTTTCTTCAGTTGTAGGAGTCATTCAATTGCTAACAGATTTGCTAAATATTTCCTTCTCAAATATTTTCTAATTATCTCTTTCCATCACAAATTCCTTTCTGGGTATCAGTGTCTCATCTTCCAAAAATCACTGGAGATGCAAGTCTTCCTCAAGCTTCTATCACTTTAAAGCTCACTATTCTTGCCTTGGACAACTCGCCTCCTTCTCCAGGAAAAAGAAGAGCCAAGGCCAAACAGAGAAGGTGCAGGGGAACAGACTAAAGAGGTTCTTTGGGTTTTTATTCCATGCTCAAAGTTACAGAAAAATATCCACTCTCAACCCAAAATACCTTTATGTCAGTCTGAAACTACTCCAGTGCTTCAAAGTATCTATGGCACAATCTTACCATGAAGCAATGGCTTCCTTGGGGAAGGAGAAGAAAGCCCAGATAATTTCTCCTTAAAAGAGTAACATAATATTATACATAGAAAACAAGTGAAAATTTTGAATAGCATGCCACATAACCAAAGGCATAACAGACGCAGGAAAGACAGTTCTGGTGAGAACTGATCAAATTTTGTGTAACTCTGTACCTCAAACAAAACCATTTGATTATGTTCAAAAGCCTGATGTACAAACCAGATAAAAGCACTGGAAAAGTCTATGCTGAAACACAGTCATAGCTAAGAGGTTTACTGCTTTTATAATGCTCTTTTCTATCATTCCCAGAGTGAGTGGGTTTTCTCTCCACACTATTTGCTAAATGCAGTGCTGCCTTGATAAAAGAAATTATCTAGAACAATCCTTTCAATAAGTGTGGTTCCAAGTTACTCCTGTCCAGAAAAATTATTGTTAACCCCCAGTTTCAGTACTATTTCTTATGACTGGACCCTAAAGTGCATAAGGCAAAGAAAATACTACCAGCAAAATAAAGGAAACAGCATATTGTTTGGAAGAATTCAGGAATAATTTCTTCACAAAAAGGATTATTAAGCACTAGAACAGACTGTCCAGGGAAGCAGTGGACTCCCCATCCTTGTAGATGTCCACAGAATGACGTGGCACTCTGCTCCGGGTTGGGTGACAAGATGGGGATTGGTCACAGGCTGGACTTGATGATGTTGAAGGTCTTTTCCAATTTAAATGATTCTGGGATTCTGTGAAACTACAGTCACAGAATCACAGAAAGCTGGGGTTGGAAAAGACCTTGAGACTATGCAGTCCAAACTCCTCCAAGGCAGGGTCACCCAGTGCAGGAGACAAAGGAACCAGTCCAGATGGGTTTGGAATGTCTCCAGAGCAGGAAAATCCATTACCTCCCTGGGCAGCTGTTCCAGGGCTCTGCTTCATTATCCTCAGCATAATGAAGTTCTTCACCACATTGAGGTGAAACTTGTGCCTTAGTTGTGGCCATTGCTCCTCAGCTGATTGCTGGACACTATTGAAGAGTCCAGCACCATCCTCTGGACACCCCTTTGAGATGTTTATCTGCACTAATAAGATCCCCTTTCAGTCTTCTCCAGACTAACAAGGCCCAGCTCCTCATAAGAGAGATGATAAGCTGTTTGATCCCTTGTATCACAAGTCCCTTACTCTTTAAACAGGCACAAAAGCTGTTAACAACCCTCAGTTCAGCATTAGGGAGGCTGCTCAGTCCCTAGGGCCATCCACCCAAGGCAAACAGCCAAAAAGCCCTCACCTGTGGCCCAGCGTGGTCATTGCCAGTGCCAGGTAGCAGCCGATGGGGATGTTTGCCTTCACAGCCTTGAGCAGCGGGTGCAGCGTGACCGACTCGGCTGTGTCCAGCGCACTGTCGCACACAGGGACAGCCAGCCCGCTCTGCAGCACCCCGCGGTCATTCCTGTGCAGCTTCAGCCTCAAAATCAAATTCCATGCCCACTGATTGAAGGAAGTCTCTGGTGTCTCCCCGTAGCGAACGATGCTGGCCAGGTAGGAGACCTGGAATAGAGCAGCAGGAGCAGGAATGAGAGGAAACACACCCATGACACAGCACATGTGGCTCCATTCTGGGACTTGGTACATGGAACTGGATGATCTTTGGGGTCCCTTCCAACCCAAACCTTCTAGGATTAGATCAAAAGCAATTATTTTTTAGACACACCATGTAGTTTATCTAAACACTCTCTTCCTATGGCCTTGATTTCTACCTCCCTCTCCTTCCCCCAATTCTTTTAGGTAAAGGCTATCAACTTACATTGACTGCTTAAATTTTTCCAAGCTAAATGCTGACCTTGAATTAAATTTTAATTTTAATACTAGGAAAAAAAAAAAGCCAGACACAACCTTTAATAATGTTTAAAACATTTAAGACTGTTCTTGAAAGGAAACAGAAAAATCTATGCAAAAATATTATCTGTCAACAAAAAGACTAAAACCTGGCAGACTCTCCATAGGCAACAGCCTGTATGTGGACAGACAGAGTCACATGCGTATGTGTCCACTGCCACAAAAACCATGTCTAGATCACAAGGAATTATTCTCTGGGGAAAAAAATGTACATGTTCTGACAGAACATGTGTAAACTGCAGAGATGGAGGGCAATGCAGATACTTCATCCTCTCTGAGTAGGGGTATAAGAACCTAAGCCCTATTTTCTCTCAAATTCTAGGTATAGGCTCATGCAAGTCAGGACAGATTCACCAGCACAACTGGCAACTAGGACTAACACTGGCTTAAAAAACAGAACTCATCTGACTGGCACAAGACAACAAACCATGGTTAAATAGTCCAGAGGAGCAAGTCAGAACAGAGCAGAGACAACAAGGAACATTCAGAGTATGAGAAGACAAGGCTGGGGAGAAAAACAGTAGAGAGGAGGAGAAAACACCACACAAAAAATACTGAGAAGATAAAGCCCAGCATAATGCTAAACCACTGAATAAATAAATACAACTATCTTGGACTAAATATCCAAAACAGGGATTTCTTAAACCTCAATCTTTCTATCCTTCCATTTGCATTCTGTAACTTGGAGCTATCCCTTCCTGAGTCCAGTGTGCTGTTAAATCAATTTAATAAATGTCTGTGGTGTGTTCAGGTCACACAACACAGAACACTGCTGAAAAGCTCTAAAAGGGATTAACACTTGAGTCTTCAAATAAAATAAGAGCTGGAGTGAGTTCTCTTATGCACACCACTAATGAGAAATAGCCTTGCATTAGTAAGTACTGTCTACCTCTACATGAGTAAAGGTAGACCAGTTTGTCACTATTCACAAACTTGCAAGTTTGGGTCCAAATTAAAACATCTATTTCACGAAAGATGGAGAGAGACTTTATAAAAGCATGGAGTGACAGGACAAGGGGAAATGGCTTCAGAGAGAGTAGATTTAGATCAGATCTTAGGAAGGTATTCTTCCCTGTGAGGATGGTGAGGCCCTGGCACAGGTTGCCCAGAGAAGCTGTCCATGGATCCCCTGGAAGTGTCCAAGGCCAGGCTGGAAGCAGCTTGGAGCAACCTGGGAGAGTGGAAGGTGTCCCTGCCCATGGCAAGGGGTGGCACTGGATGGTCTTTAAGGTCCTTTCTATCCAAATCATTCCATGATGCTGTGATTCTTACACAGATGTTCAACAAAAGCCTAACAGTATTTTCAAATAGCTCTCTGGATGCAGACAACACTGAGAGCTGGCTTCTCCGGAAATTTTAGTTGGACAAAGAACAGCTTTAAAAAGAAGTAAAAAAGAGAAAACAAGATCTTGCCCGGCAGCTTTTCCCATTTATAGCCATCCATAAGTTATTCCTTGTAAGTAAGAAGAAAGGATACCTGTTTTATGCTTTCAGAAAGCAGCCCAGCATATGGCTTTTGGGAGAGATATTTCTGATACGCTTCCAGGACCATCAATGCAACCTCAGAATGGACAGCTGGATCCAGGTGAAGAGTATTCTGCTAAAAATAGTGTTAGAACTCAAATCCTTGAGTCTTTTAAGAGGTCTCTACAACTGTACATTCAGCTGCACCACAGCGAAATAAATCCCAATCCTTTTCTGGCTGTTCAAATTAATTACTGCAATATCTAGGCAAAAATCTTGCTCAGTGAAAAAAATTCAGCGCAATGTTAAAAAGTACCAGGCTCACACTGGGCAATACAAAGCCAAACAACTACATTATTTTTTTAAAAGGTGTCATAATACTCACTTTCCACATGCATTTTATGAACATATGATAATTAATCCAAAAGTCCGTAGATGCCATTTTAAAGTACATAATACAGACACTTGAACTCTTGCCTTTAAAAAAACCAAATCCCATCACCATAATTTTTGTACAAAAACATGGCAATTCCTCTATCAATTGCCACATTAAAGAGCCGTTTTGTATCAAAGGGTACAGACATGGCATTGCTATTACACAGCAAAGAATTCTGTTAATTTTCCCTAACATTCTTTTTTCTTTACATGTCTACAAGAAACGGGGTAAAAAGTAGGCCAATATTCATGTACAACCATCAGCATGGCAAAAAGTTCAGGATGACCACATGCACAGAGTGCAATGCTAAGCTAAATCACTAAGCACAGGCAATGCTATTTCCCCAATCTACTTCTCTTTTTTTCTGAAACAGCATTCACCCTCAATTATACCCTGAAGTCATGGAGCTCCCGAAACAACCCAATATTATGGAATAATTCACGATCATTTAAATGTTGCTCAGGGTTTTGAAGTGTGTCATTTCAATCATTACTTTTCTTGCACTGTGAAAAACATACCTAGATACCAGCATGCGAACTACAGTCACACCAGTCTCCAACACATTTTTTGGAAGATTCGTCTATTTCTGCAGCCAAAAGCATTTTAATCATATGACTCATAAAAAATTGTTCTGTCAGCTATTTCCTCGTTTGGAGAGGAAAAAAAAAATCCCTGCTTAAATATCTCTTTTAAACTCAGCTGCAGCACTATAAGAAAGCAGCACAAGCAAGTCCTCAGGCAGAGCGCTGTAAAATTATTATGAAATTTCCATTTTGTGCCATTAGGTGTATAGCCATAAAATAAAAGCATGCAATTAACTGTTTTCAAATTCTGCTCTACTCCCACATTGAGTTAAACTTCTCTAAAAAAGTGAGGAGGTTCAAGGCTGTTGTTTTCAATACCTACATGCTCACCAAGTCCCCAGTTCAGCCCTTCCAAGATAATGCAAGCCAGTTTATTCTCCACTGTTGTCAGGCTGTAATTTAACAACCAGTCACGGATCAGGGCTATCTCGGATGAAGAAGGCTTCCACAGGTACAGGGGCAGTTCTTTAAACAGATATAAAGAAACCTTTGAGGAGAGAGAGTAAAAAGTGCCAATCAGTACTCAGTACACAACAATAATCAGCACTATGCCCTGCTTTCTGAAGGGGAGGTATGACCAAAAACCCCATAGATAGGTCTTTAACATATTCATTCATCGCAAGCCACGTCTTACCACACAACTGGTATGGCCTCTAGGTTTAACTGGGTGTCTGATTTAAATTACATAAACTGTAGACATCAGCACTTACCATCCCCACTTTCTCAATTGTCTCTCTAATCCGATCCAGCAGTACAGAAATAATCTGTGTGTGGATGCTGGCAATGGCTCCCAAGAGTTCTCGACCAACCTTGGAAAACGTCTCTCTTGTGGAAAGACTAACATAGGACACCTGAGAAGATGAGCAGGGAGAAGTTACTGCTTCTGGCTGACCTCCACTAACACAGAAATAAAATATCTTTTGGAAAATACAGGACTGAATTGCTCTTGATCATCATAGACAAAGTTGATAAATGTCCATATGAAAAGTGAAATTGATTGCCCTAAGAGACCAGGAAAGTTCTGTGTCACAGTGCCAAAAAAACACATCCAAAACTAAACACATGAACAACACAGCCACACTAAAAAAAAAAATCTCACCAAAAACAACAGAAAAAAAACTCCAGAGCTGCAAGTTAGGCCTGCATGAGAAAAATAAAATGAAAGTATTTTTGTTTATTCGTTTGATTCCGGCTTTGCCTACAGAAAAGATGTTCTTTTTCCAAGAAAATAACAGATACTTCAGGCAATTTTAATTCAGTATTTTTTTAAAAGTAGCACTTTTTTAATTCCACATTAGAGCAAACTACAGAAGCCATGAAAGTTTCACACCTTCCACTGTTACAAATAAAAAGAGCATTTTCATTTTTTTCCTGAATGGACCAGTAACATTACTCACCTCATATATCTCCAAAACAATAATTTTGATAAAATCCTCATCAACATCAGCCCGTTTCGTTTGTGCCATCTGAGCAAATGTGGTGAGCAGACAGATTTCTTCTGAGCAGTTCATTCTNGTGCAAGGTGTTCTGGATCTAGAAAAGAAAAAAGTCAAGTGAAAGAAACATGATAAAAGTGCAATAGGACACACATCAGCATCATTTATATAGTTATTTCACTCAAATCCCAGAGAACTGATCCATGGAGATCATTCCATGCCAGCCACAAATAAAAATTCTGCAAGTATTTAGCCCCATGTCTTGATTATGCCCAAGAGCTACAAAGAAAGGCTAGTTTTAGTTTCCCAAATACAATACAAGAAAACAAACTGGATGCACTTGGAATCCATCTCTGAAAACAGAAAATTGAACCTGCAGAAACAGGAAGGCTAAGAGATGCTTTCACTCAAATTCAAGGCAGGTTTCATCTTTAAACCCAAAAGAGATATTGCCAAAAACAAATAAATATTCCATTCCTCAGGGTGTGGATGGTAAGGATACAGAGGAACCTGTACAGGGCTTTAATTTTTTTTTTTTTCTTCCAAATAACTTTAAAGAGAGTCTGTGCAGCAAAACAAGCGCTGAAAGCAGCGTTTGAGCTATAAAAAGTTCTGGAGAGTGATCTGCCTTCTCTGAACCACAACATGCCAGCAAACACTGTTTAGGGTGACTTTATCATTGCAGCTGAATATATAGAAAAGGCACCCATTGTGCACTCAGCTACCTAACCTGAACACACATATGCTCAGTGTGCTTCAGATCAATCACTTGCACTTAGGTTACATTCTATTTTAAGGGCTGTCAAGAATTTTCCAACTCTACTCCAGCCTGAGAAGGTCAGGCTTGTACAGGCAAAACAGCTCATAGAACAGCACGCTAGAGGATTGTGCAATTTAAGAAAACAGTTTCTTCCAAACAGTAAGAGAAACCACACTGCTGATAGCTACAGCAGGCAAACGGCATGCCTCATCCATTCACCTCCGTTTCCTGACACTATTTTTTATCCTTATGGCAGAAGTTACAGACAACTGTGTTTCCCCTTGTACTTTGTGGTTTTTTTAGGATGATACAGAAGGACATTAAAAATGACCACATTGTTATTGTATCTGAAGGCATAGCAGAGTGACCCACAGTGAGGGGTCAGCTGTGGGCTCCACAGCACCTTCAACCCACACCAAGCCATAACCGGGGACTGAAGATGGGGACAAGGAATAAGAGAGACTCCACCTAAATCCTGTTGTCTCACAGTGCAGAAACAACATCTTCACCATCCACTTGCTACTTGACCCTAGTCCTCTAATCACACTACAATTCAAGTTCAGGGCACCCTAAAAATCAGTGACTTCTCAAATCTTGATACTGGCAGCAAGGAAGCTGTGACCACAAATAAAATCATACCACCCTTGGATTCAAGCGATATTAAATATTATGTAGTTTCAAATCCTTCCCATGGGCAGGGATGCCACTGACTAGAACAGCAACTATGCTCCTGATGCCTTAGGATTTTAGCATTTGTATTTTTCAGATATTTGTAATCCCGCAATTCTTTAGTGTGTAACTCTGAACTCCTTATACAGTGTTAGCAACTGCTTTCCCATTTTGGTCAGACAAAACAATTCCTCTCTAGGCCTGGGAATCAAGGACACTTCACTGTCTCAGGCCCTGAGAAGTGTAAACAGAAGTGAGCTGGGGGGAGCAAACTTGGGGTAAATTACTTTTTTACCTGAAGCTGTAAATGGAAGATTTGCCCCCACTAAGCAAATGGATCAAACTTATGAAAGTGTGAAAACCTGTGACTTATGGTCCATTTTGGATGTAGGCCTGGGTTGGGGGGGCTTTGTCTGTCCCAAATGTATCTGAAGGCCCTTCAGTAAACATATCTGCTTTTTATTCTCTTAATTTTGTCTG
>VZUA01088838.1:6803-17127 GCA_013401035.1 Horornis vulcanius
AGTTCTATTTAATATTTGGTATCTCTTTAGGAAAAACACCTACTGTGTAAGCATTTCCAAACAGTCCAAAGGTCTCACCTTCAGTTACACAATTCGCAGTAAAATTCTTAAGGAATTGACAGAAAAGCCATTGTAAATGGGTTTCCATTTTTCACTAAATAAATTCTTTCCATGCTTTTGTGAACACACACACGTACACATACACACAGATGAATCAGTGTTCTCCTTCCTATTAATCAGTCATCCTTGATGTTCTCTGATTTATATTAATACTGGTCAGTAGTTTTGTGGCATTTGTTTAAGGACTTTTTGTTTATACTTCAGTTTAAAAGGACATTTTAAAGGATATGGTGGAAGAATTTCTGACTTTAAACACATGTTACTGAGAGACAAATACTAGTCAATTAGGGAGAAAACATGTCTGTTTTGTCAATACAAGAGAAAAAAAAGCACTACACCGACAAGTGTTGAAATTTTCAACAAAACCTCCATAAATACTTCATATTTCTTCTGAATCAAATAGCATGTGTATTTTTCCTGAGACTCATTTATCATTTAAAAATCATTTCCTGCAATGCCCCACTTGTGCCTTAGATGTGGGAGGGTTCTATAAGTTGACTGGTGGAATAATCTACCTTGGTATATTTAATATTTTTTATATCAACCATAAGCATATTTAACATTTCCTCTCTTCCTTTCATATGAGTGCTCAGCCTGCTCTGACACCTGATAAGGAGTGGGATTCTTAGAATAGTTGGCTGAACTGGAAAGAAATAGCAGAAACTTCTTGTTTCATAAACTGTTTCTCCTGGCAGAGGAATTGTGGCTGTGAGCAATTGAATGAAAAATTAGAAATGGTGTCCCAGCAGCCCAAGCACTGATGTGGGCACATGCCCTTCAGGAGTGACAAGAAGTAGCAAATATTTCTTCCTTTCCTTGTCACATTATCCTCATGATGATATTTTTCTTTGCTTTCCATACAGAGGCATGTAAACAGGATGGGTGGAGTGAATTGTAAAGTTCTTGCAATTAAGCATAGCTCATGTGCCTTGATCACTGCTGCTCTGAAGTTGCAGTGAAGGTCATGGAATAACTTTCCGGAAGAGTGACAGAAAAGGTGCTGGGTTGGGGTTCAGGCAATGACTTCATCCCCTTAACTTAAGGCATCTCAGGTGAATATGCCTATACCTGTACTAGCATCCAATTGAGAGAAATGGGCAAAATGGGATATTATCATATAAGGCATTCTTGCTTCAGAGTAAGATAAATTAGCTCACATGAGCCCCCATTGGAGATAGCATTATTAACTCACATATATCATCCTGCTTCAGGCACTAGAAGTTACATTCAGGTAACTGTGTGTCCAATTTGTGTTTTAGAAAAAACTCAATCTCTTCACTTCCTTATTTTACCTTCAGAAAAGGTCACAAGGTCACTGCAACACGTCTGGGAGGACAATGGAAGCTATTCTGAAAGCAGAGTACTTGCAGGAGCAGGATGGTCTTTACTGTCATGTTCTCTCCCAAGCAATCTAGTTAAACTGTGGGCAAGTTCAACCATGGGCATTTTGTCTTGTAGCTCTCCTGCACTGATGCAATAGAAAAGAAGCTAATTTCTCTTGTCACCTTTTTTTTTTCCCCCTCATGGCTTTTAATAAATATGAACAGCTGTATCTTTTATACTGGCTTTAGAGTCGTAGCATGAAGTCATGTCAGTTTTTAATACTCCAAGATGATGAATCTCTTTGGAACTGTGTCTTTTTTTTTTTTTTTAACAGTTCAGTATGCTGATAATATTGAGTAATTAATGAAAATGAACACTTCTCACTAGCAAAATATATAGTGCTCTGTTTTTCTCTTTCTGTCTCTTTCCCATCCTTTTTCCTCTTGTTGATCCCCACCTCTTCATTTGTCACATGGCCCCCTCCTCTTTCTCATCTGGAAGCAGTAATCTCAGGCCCAAGAATTAATCTTAGGGAGATCTGATACAGACTAACTTGTTCACTTACACAGTTGTCCTGAGTTTAACTTGCTCCTCTCAGCTGGTTTTGACTGGAAAAGAACAGAAACTATTAGAAACATGAGTGCTCCCCATCCCCAAAACCTCTTTATGGAAGCAGTATCTAGGACCTCTCCTTTAAAAATTTACAGTTTCCTATGTATTCTTCTAACCCAGGTGGGTAGCTGACTTCCAAGCACAGACAAAGCCAACAGTTTCTCCCTTGCAAGTTGCAGATTCCCAGAGGAAGTAAATAGTAAAATTTAACTACAACATATATCCTTTCCCTTTCCTGTGATTTGTTTCTAATGCCTTTTTTTCTAAACCTGAGTTTCCTCTCCTACATTCTCTGAAGGGGTTCCCTGACATCGTGTCACTGTTAATTGAAAATACAGTAAGTTAAACAGAAGAGGACAATGCTCTGCCATGTTCTCTGTGGATTCTTATATCTGTTAAAATACTCTTTTGTGTCTTTTCACTCAAAGAAAAACTTGTGGTTTCTGCAGGTGCAGATATTACGGGTAATATGCACCACAGGTAGCAATTCTCAAGTCCAAACACAGGTAGAGCACTGACTCTAGGGTTTGCATCTGCCAGGATGTTAGTACTGTGACTTATGAAATCCAAATTGTTTTAGAATGCAAATTTCTAATAAAAACTGTGACACTGGACTTGGAGTTATGAAAATATTTTTTTTTCTAAGTATGTTGCAAACATAATTTTATTTTTCCCAAAAAACATCTGTGAAGTTGATAATAATTTTCTTCATTTTTGCAGTAACTCATGAAAATATTTCCAGAGCATACAGGGAGTTAGTTTCACAGCTGGATGAGACAATGTTTTATTGCCATGCTTAGATCAGAATTTCCGAAAACTTCATGATCCTGAAAGAGCCCCATTCTAAGTGCAGGATATGAAAAAGGATGTGGGATGTTCTAACACACACATACACACATACCCGCCCCCATGCATACAGATGCTTCTTCAGTATTACAGCAGATCCCCTTAGGACACAGAAGACTTCATTTGATCTCATCTGGCTTTGGGTCTGATCCTGTCTCTATGATGAATGAAAGTAAAAAAAAAAGGAGCTTAAATTCTATTTTTATGAATAACTATTTTTTCCTTTTATTTTTTATCATTAAGAATTACAGGTTAACTACTTGAAAGTGATTCCCCTTTCCAAAAAAAAAAAAAAAAAAAAAAACCCACAAAAAAACCAAAAACAAAAACAAACCCCCCCAAAAAAGAACAACCAAAACAATTCAAAACAAAACAAAACAAAAGGGAAAAAAGAACCCAACAAATAAAAAAAAATAATCCCAGATTATTTATTGGCACAACAATTTATGCCTGAAAATTTGTAGCACCCACAAATTTCAGAGAAAGGTACACATAAATTTATTTTTAAACAATTTTTAAAATATGACATTTCACTCTAGAAAGAAAACCTAACACAATAACCATTTGTTTGAATAAATGGTCAAAGGAGAACTACTTCTATCAGAGTCTCTTTGGTTAAAAAAAAAAAAAAAAGCCAGCCAGTTCCATTCACAAAATTCTTTACGTTTCTTGCAAAAGAATTACCATTTCTAATTTCTGATGACTTTTGGAAAGCGGGTCAGATGCCCTATCTCCCGTGGTAGTGCTCTAATCTTGCATGTACTAAGCTAATTACCCATCAGAGGCGAGCGCATTCAGCGCTGGGCTCTTTCCCAGGCTCTGGGCTGCTCCCTCTCAATGTCGGCTGCCAGCCCATCAGCTGTTCTGGGGCCTCCAACAACAGCTGCCAGCAACTGCAAACATCCGGCCTCCACTGAGAGGCATAAAGAGCCAATTGATAGGAACAAACGCCAGGATGCACAGGAATGCCAGCACGGTTATAAATTAATTCTTTGAATTTTAATAGTCTTAAGGGAATGAGAGAGAAGGAAAAAGAAAGAGGAAAAAAAAAGGAAGTTGATGTTAAGTGATAGTGTGGTATATTAATATTTTGTTCCTGGTTTCCCCACGATGATTGCAATGATTTTTTACTATAGTTGTCTTGAATTTAATCCTTTCTGAGCTTCATTTCCTATGTATCTACTCTCAGAAGTAAGTTTCTGCAATATTCCTTTAAACTGCTAAGCCAAAAATCATTTGGCTCTGACACTGGGCTGATTTGTTTCCTTGTTAAAGGATAGATAAACCTGTTATTCTGCTTCCAAAGCATCAAGCAATCGACTAGATGGATGTGTTGGTCTTTCATGCCTATGAACTGATAAACCTGCCAAACTGATTCTCTTGTATCTATCTTGCAATTAGTAATTTTTAAAATATCTTTGTGATACCTTAGGTGTTTGAGCAAATGAACACTGCTTTGTTGGCAGATGTCTCTCCTAACTGAGTTAACAGTGCCAGATCAGACAGAATCTCTTAGTAAAATACTATTGCAGTCAATCTCTCTTTTTAAAAGTGAACATGAAAAAAGACCTATGTTAGAAAATATAAAAATTTTAATTTTGTGCTGTGAGATACGATTGAAGAGCTGAAGAGTTTTATAGCTCATGATCAGTTACTGTGACAAACTAGTTCTTCCTACAGCTAAAGCAGCATTTCAAAATGGGTCACTACAAGCCTGGATGGAGTTCATGAACAGAGTATGTGCATACAAAGGAAACACATTTAAATGGTTTAAATGGAAACACATTTAAAAGCACATTTAAATGGTTGCATTAGGAACTCCAGTGAACAAACCCAAGACAATTCAGATTATAAAGTTTTCTCCAGTGTCTGTGAGAACTCAGAGACAGGAACAACAGCATGAGCTTGTAATGGAATGTCATCCTTAACTCTCAATTTTCTGGCAGTCATTCATCTGAGTCACAACTTTAACACTTTTTGATTCCCCTTCCATGTGAATGCCCTAACTTGGTTTTTGTTTTGGGGTGTTTTTTTTTTCCTTTGTTCGTTTGTTTCTTTGCTTTTTTGTTTGTTAGTTTCTTTGTTGTTTTGTTTGTTTGTGTTTTTGTTTTATCTTTAAAATTTGTTTTGTTTTGTTGTTGCTATGGCTGTTTTAGTAACAGTTTCTCTGTATTATATACTTGTAGAAAAAAACCCATGTTGCACCACGATTTTAAAAACAACATTCTTTTTCAGGTTTGAAACAATCCTGTCTTCATTAATAGGCAAGCTCCACTAACCTCTCTTTAACCACACAAGGGCTCTTGGCCAGCAACATAATGTTTTGTTGCTTTGGATCTGGAGACAAGAAGGAGAAGCACAGGGGATTAATAATTTCAGCAGGAAGCAAAGCCCAGCATTATGCAAGCCGCATACATAGGAGCAGAAAGGCATTAGAAAAGCACATGTAGGCCAAGACTGATCCAGGACTAGATAATCTAATACTGAAAAAAACATTTCCACCCTTCCTGTCTGTACAGAGGTATCATAGAACCATGCAAAGGTAACTTCAGGTGCTAATATTTGCTGGATATCTGGAATAAACTTTATTCTCCCCTTTTCCAACAGTGTATTTGAAAGCTCCTAGTCATATATTCACATTAACACTTAATTCTGTCTTTTTCTCAAAGAGCAGCAGTATCCACGACTTACTAATTACAGTAAATCAGGCCAAATCTAATCCATTTTTTTTCTTCTTGTTAGCAGAAAAGATTCCAAATTTATATCTGTGGCTTCAATCAAGTTTTATTTGCTATGAATAAAAAATTCAGGATTTGCTCTTAGGGTTCTTTTTACATTAGAAAATAGTATTTTGGTCAGAACTTCACTGACTGTTTTGCTATTTAACTAAAATGAAGATCTGAGATTTAGACTGGCTACTCTTATACAAACAAACCTCCCAGTGAAATTGTAGGCACTATTGCTCGCTTGATTTTAGGTGTCCAAATGATAGAACTTTTCCTCTGAGTAGCTACATTAACTCCCTTCTGTTCAACACAAGGAAACAGACTCCTTCATGGTTATTCAAAGTTATTGAACTTAGCTTAGGTAGCTAACTTTGGGTAAGATGGATTGTTTCTCAAACCCCTGTTCTTTGCCTATAAAAGATCCCTAGAGTGAGTAGATAAGATGGATCAGTTTGCATTTTAGGGAAATGTAAGTTTCAGTATAAGCTTTAGGGATGAAAAGAGGCCCTGGAAGAGAACAGAGCTGGCAGAGTCACCTAATCATATTGATCACAAAACATTGACAGTAGTTGGTTGAAATTTTTCCTAGGATGGGAATTTTGTACTGTGAAGCCAGTGGGAACTCTATTAATTCAGCCTCCTAAGAGATTAAGTGCAAAGAAAACAGAACTTTTCACTGAGACAAGTTGCCTGTTTCTCCCTTTTTTCTCTGCATTCTAATTCTTGCCAGTTAAAGTTAGGATGTTTTGTCCAATGAAACTTTAATGCAGAAAGTATAAAGTCTTTGAATCAAGAAATGGAACTTAAGGAACTCCTCCTGATAGGGAATGCAGTTGTATTAACTACTGGGCAATGTACAAGCTCTCCTGTACTAGTTTTGCATAGTAGCCTAAAATTTAATGCAAGAACCACTGCAATTTCAGCTTTGCACACAGACTGATAGTTAGGCAGTCTCTTTCTGGAAGATGAAATGAGCCCCAAAACTCTAGGGCAAGCCTGCAGCTTCTTTCCATCAGTTTGTGGAAAGGGCAGTCCGTGGGATATAGCTGTGTGGTTGTGCTGAACTAAGTGCTGTGAAAGTGCTTTAGCTGTGTCTCTTCCTCTCTCCTCCCTCCACATTTCCCTCTAACATATGCATTATGTGAGAATGAGGTATAGTCTTTGGCTTGATCTGAACAGCCTGAAGCATGAGATAAGCACCAAGACCTTGGCTCAGACACAATGGCAGCATCTCTAAACAAGTACAGTAGCAGAACTCTCGTCATCTGAGTACAAAAAACTCCTGCTTTGTACCTAGTGGTCAATGACTGTTTAGGAATCTGAGCTAACTGGTGCCCGAAGTCTGTCATGATTTCTTCTTGCATAGCTCGTTTAGTCGTTCTTTTGAATTTCATCCTTAATCATCAAACCAGTGGAGTATAGCAACTTTTAACAGAATCCTTTAATGTTTAGGAAACAGAGCAGTTACTGTGGAGACATGCATAAATATATCTGGCCTGTAAACAGCAACATATATTTTTCAAATATAGAGGAACAATGCTGCAACTCCTTTTAAATATAACTTGTTTCTTTAGTCTTACAGATTTAGTTTTCTAAACCAGGACTTGTGGAATTTGGCATCTATTCTTCTGTTCTTTTGATAAGTACCTAAACAGGATGTCCTTGCAAATCAAATGAAAAACAGCACTGGAAGATTTCCTCCCTCAGGAATAAGTATTAAGATTGGCAGATGGCTTAAATGGAAATACACAGGAATGCNCATGAAGCTCCATCAGATATCTTTTTTCATTGAATCAACTTTTAATGGCCCTGATCAAGAATTTTAATTTATTCTATCCTAATTGTAACAAAGTAGTCTTACCTAAAAGCAATAAACCCAATAAATATCCTAAAGTAATTATTTTTTAAATACTTTTATATGGCAGAAATGGCAAGGAAGGTTGTTGATATACCCTAGCTAGCAAGAATTTCTGAAAATTTGATGTAAGGCTTCAATCAACTTGCAACTGAGTTCAAATGCATGTGCACATGTAAGTAAGTATTCTTGTATCACCTTTAGCATATTGGTGGTTATGGAGAGCATTTATATGCAATAAGTTGCATAAACCTGGTAGTTAATATATCTACTTATGCAGTTCTGATCTCATTATAAAAATAGGGCATTTCAAATCTTTGCATCATCACAACTCAAACAGTTAGATTCTGTGAGAAGTGTCCAGTGGCAAACAAACAAAACAAAGAAATGCCAAACTGCCAGAAATAATATTTTCTCCTGCTCCAGATTCTTCCTTCATTAGCTATATAAGGAAAGTTAAAGAATGCTAGTATTTACTGGCCCTCTAGTGGTAAAATGAGAACTTTTGGCAATGGGTGCCTTCAGATTCCAGAAGAAAATACACTAAGTCTCGTAACTGAGAAAAAAAACCACAAATTGTGTGCTTTTGTATATGCTATGTATGAATGTATATATAGATAGATGGATGGGTAAAAGGTAATTTAATCCATTTTTAGAGACTTCTGGATTGGAGCTTAATGGATTTGAGAGTCAACACATTCCGTTGTGCCAAACTAATGTGTCTGATGGCACTATTGCCATCATTTTCATAATAAATAAGGCCTGGACTTCCTTAATTGAAGCATAAAACAAAGCAAAATGAGTGTGCTGAATGATTTAACACTAAGAAAAATAAATATCTTAAGTAACTGTCTTTAGTAGACACACATAAGAAAAGAGATGCATATCTGTGTCTTTCCAGAAAGGAGAGAAGAGATAACAATAGGGTTTGGAATTGCTGGCCATGATCTTGGAAATGTCTTAGCTGTGTGACTAACTCTCAAAGTAGGCAGAGAGACAGGAGCTTTCTCTTCGCCTGTACTCTTCTTTAAAGGAAGTGGATACTCCCATTTTTAGTCATTTGTGGTGCACTTCTGCTGTTGTAAACTTCATATTATTGTAGGACCCCTTTTCCTCCTTTTTGTGGAGGTCTAGCTGCAGTGAGATGGGACACACTGCTATGCATACTGAAGCATTTCCCTGTTGTAAATGAGACTTTCTGTGTTGCTGTTATCACCTGTTCCATGCCATCTGGAAACTGTGAAGTAAAATAAAACAGCATGCACAGGTGCTACAATTTTCTTTTTAATTGCTACCATACAGCAGAATATATATGAGAGAGAACAGTGAGTTTTAAATGTTACAAAGACAGTTCAAGGGGTAAATTCGATAATAATGTGGATGTAGTTACCATTGGGAAGCAGTTTTGGTAGGATGAGTGTTATGTTAGTGCTAGGATTTTCCTTTATAGTGAAAAAAACAGTTACATTCCTGTTCAGGACTCTTACATAGAACCCAAGCTGGCTTCCATTTTATGCAGAGGTGAGATGTTGACTCTCTAAATAGTAAGATATATTTACTCTTATGTAGTGCTATTCATCTTGGATTTCCCATGTAATATATGAAATTGTACTCTTAATAAACCTACATGAAAATATATCAGAAAATTTTAAAAGTGATGAATTATGTTTTTTGATCATGAACACAATAACGTAGTCACAGTATTTCAAATTTATAGTATATGCTCAAAAAAACCGTAAACCTGTAATTTTTTATATAACTGAGAAGAACAAACCCAGATGGACTCAACTAAGAAGAAGATATCTCCCTAAAATTGCTCTTGTAGCCTGGCTTTGCTGTACAATGATAAAAATGTGTTTTCTTTTTTTTTTTCCTAATCAGAATTGCCTCATCCTCAGAGATCTGCATGTAATGAGACTTTTTCTTTGATAAAAAAAAGTAAAAGTTGTTTATTCTAATCAATGTTTAAAGCCATGGTAATATCCTTTACAAGGAGGTATATCAATTCATATGTTTAGGTGAAATAGATGAAAGAATAGACTGAAGGTATTAAAAATATGTCATCAATAGTTCTAAAGTTTAAAATCATCTGTGAAACAATAATAACAAGGAAAAAAGTCTGCATTTTGTATGTTAGTACTTCCTCTGACTGGTTCTGTGACTTTCTAACTGCTATTTTCAATCAATTTATTCCGTGGTTTCCTTCTACAAATTTCTAACAATGGAGGGTAACAGGAAAATGTATCTAGGTTTTAGAATGCTGAGGTATACTTGAAATTTTTTACTGTCATCAGTCCTTTGCATCCCTGTTTTCAAACATATTAGAAACTGGCAAGCAAATTGTCATTTCTATCTCATTCTAATTAAAATTTTCAGAAATATGTTCCCAACAGCAATTCAATAAGGAAAATAATTTGAACAACAATGTTGTGCTAAGTGAAACAAAATGTTATTAAATTCCAAAACCTTTTTCTCAAGAGAGAAGAAAAAGAGGATACATTTTGAGGAAAATAGCTCTGTACAAAGACAATACTTTCACTTGCTAGAGTACTGAGCTGAGAACAGGATGGTTAGCTATAAACTGCTGAATTGTTAAGCAGGAAGTAGTTTTGTGTGTTTTCCAAAGGAAGCTCAAGTTTATNTTTATTTTAACTATAAAATAAATTTAACTGTAAGAAAAGAAGCTCTTAATAGCATTTACTTTCATTATTTTCCTGGTCAATAATATCCTCATTGCTCTGACATCAGGGTGAGCAGCATGTGGGATTGGAAAGGAAAATAGCTTGTTTTTGCAGAGGGGTATTTGTGGGTGTAGACTAAAATCCTTAGGGAATGCCAGCTG
>VZUA01088843.1:25787-59582 GCA_013401035.1 Horornis vulcanius
CATGTTTTGTTTTAGAATAAAACCTGTTCCCATTAAGAGGTTGCATCAGATATAAAAACATTACAATTGGAAACAACGCACTTATATAAAAAGTATATGTAAAAGAGCATTTTTAATTTGTCAGGTATTAATACAGTAAACATGACNCTGCTTTCCTTTGCCTTATGGGTGAGTTGACGCCTACTGCACCAGCTGAGGCACACAAGGGCTTCTCCAACCAGCTTGGTACTGATCTGTGCCCAGGACATGTGGATACTTAGATATTCTGTGGAACTAGCTCACTGCATTGTGCTATGTCCTACTTTGCTGAGTTAGACTCCAGTCTCTTGGTCTCCAGGTACAGGTCTCTGTACCTGTAAAAACAAGATCTAAGAAAGAGAGTAGGTAGATTCTGCCAGGGGTGGTGCTCACAGAACTATGAATACAGTGACAAAACTGTCTCGGAACCTGACTTTTCTCAACAGCATAAACCAAGTCACATTTTCCAGAGCCAGGTCCACCTGGATATATATCAGCATCATATCACCCAGCCATTTATTTTCCAAAAGGTGTGGGGGGATCCCTTTGCTGATGTTTTGTGGAGCACACAGTTGTGTCTCAGCAGACTCAGTAATACTTACCTGAGTTGTCTCCAAATCCTGCTTGCTGATGGGCTTCCTCACAGGGAGAGGTACTGAACAGACTTTGTACCTTTCTGATCCTGAGGAAAGTCCCTGAGAGTGCCTGATCCATGCAGCAGCCTGCCAGGCCAGATGGACAGAGATCCTCCAAGCACTACAGGAGAGCTTGAGTGGAGCTGGTTCAGGTCAGCAACGAGCCAAAGCAAGAGAGCGTGGGGCAGGCCTGCATTCAGGCAAGGAGATTTGTCCAGAGATAATAAAGAAACATTTCAATACTTTTCTGAATTGCAGGGAGCTTAAATAGAGCAAATTTGTGAACTTTTGGAACATTTGGAACATTTTCCAGTGGTTCAGTTATTTTTTCCATACGGCAGAAAAAGCTTGTGTCTTATGTACTTTACATAGAAAGCAGCTCTGTCAGCTCACATCCTGGGATATGGCATTAAAGAGCATTCCTCTGATTCTACCCACACAGACAGCTCAATTTCTCCAAATCCNNNNCAGCTCAATTTCTCCAAATCCCTCAGCTTTCAGTTACTACTAAAAACAGATGTCAAAATCTTTGCAGACTATATTATTAAAACAGGTAAACATTTGTTTGGTTTTTTTCTCTCATCTTCTTAAAAACACTGTAAAATCACACTTTCTTTAAGCATCTCTGAGGTGCCCTAGAATTTCAGCTAACCTACATTTGCTTCTATCCAGTGTCAGTCTGACACCTCTACCTGTCTCTGCAGAATCCCACAGTACTATATAATATGCCTTCAAAACTTATCTAGGTTTCATGTAATAGAGATATTTTATAGTTTGGGACTGATAAAAAGATAATTCAAATTATAATCGTAACCATTTGCTCCATGTAACACTTACTCCTTACAGCATAAAGCCATTTTTTTCCAGATTTGAATGTGGTTTTGTTAAACCTAACAAGTGGCTTCTGATTTAATCTGCAATTAATTACTTTCAAAATTAGGAGAGCTTAAAGCATTGAAGCTCCCTCTTAGTTAAAAAGAACAATTAATTATAGCTTAGTAATCAATTAGAAACTATTCATTAGTAATATTTTGCATTCTGAGAGACAACAGTTATACAGACAGAAACACATTTGTGGATCGATACCTCAGAAAAGTAGAATTAAGACAGAGTTCACCTGTCTAGAACTCTACAGTCCTGATTCTAAAACAGAATTAGACAGCGACTCAGCAGGTTGAAAAAGGCCAAGTAAGATTTTGATCTCCTTCTGCCTCTCCTTCCACCTTTCCTACCTGCTCCATTTTGCTATTTTGGTCCATGATTCTGTTTGCCCTGTAAAGATTTGTCTTTAACAGAACAACTCTCATGAGCATTTGTACATGGACAAGATCAGTGCTTAAGCAAAACAAGTCAGCATCTCCTCTGAATCCTCCCGTGCCATTGTGATGTTAAAGTGATTTATAACAAAGAATTTATATCTCATTTTTCAATAATGGGTGTCATTCAGGTTTCAGGTTCTATCTGGCTCCGTTAATTACACGTCAATGCTTTTTTTCCCTCCTTTTCCAGCAGAAAAATAAGGTGCTGCCAGAACAGTCTGCCTGAAAGGTTCAAATTTCAGGGCAGCAGTTTTGAATGAAATGGCTCTTACTCAACCAATGCGAGAATAAGCAGGGAAGAGCCTAGAACTGCTTTTCACCCACCTGCCTCCAAGACTTTGGCTCTGTTCTGAATGGTACAGCACAAAATACAACACCAGGAGAATAAATAACCTGGCTGAAACCTCTGGGGCTTTTCCTATGGCTGGCACTAAGGGTTTCCCCTTTCCCTTCTCAGATAAGGGACTGACAAGGGCAGTTCTGCAGTTCTGAGGGAAGAACTGCAAATTACACTGCAGCAGGGCATGGGGGTCAGAACAGGGCTCAAGCTTCCATCAAGCAAGTTTTAAACTAGTTTAAAACTTTCTAGCTTCTGACAACCCAGCCATTTATCTGATTTCAGTGCCATTTTATATTTATCTTCTCTGTGGGTTCTACCTGGACAAGATTTTTCTTGTCCTGGTTACATAAAATTAAATTTCAAACACAGGAATTATTTTGCTCTGCCTAGTTAAGACCATTTTTGGTTCGTTACTTTTGGCTGTCAATAAAGGTCTGAAGAAGGACTGCTTCTTGCTTCTTATCCTTCCTGAAGGCTCAGGGACAGACCAGGAAAGCAGGAAAGCAAGCAAAAACTAGAAAAAAATAGAAGACCTCCTCCAGGGAAAAAAAAAAAAAACAAAAAAACAAACAAACAAAACCAAAAAACCTCACCACCAAACATGCTGGAAATACACAGAGAGCAAAGAGAAAAGTCTTTAAATTCTATTCAGTAGCATAAAACTTCAAGTCATATAACTTTTCCCATACATTAAATAAGTGTCCCATAGCATTTTATTTACAGCATTTAAGGAAAGTACAATAGAGGAAGTATCTCCGGGGGGCCAATTCACCTCTTAAACATGTTCACCTTTTTCAGCATCACTTTTATCTGCAAATTTAGGAGGACAACATGTACCTAACCTGCCTCCAAAGGGACACAATTTGCAAAATATCAGGTAGCTACTTCTCCTGAGCAGGAGAGAATTGGTGAGGGAGCTTTTTCTCCAGCTCCTCTGGTACAACAAACGGCCTCTAAAGACTTCCTAGAGAAACCTCCATTCAGGTAGAGCAAAGAGCACTGGGACTTTAAAATTCTTGGATAAGACTGCCCCAGAAGAGGGATATTTGAAATAAGGGCCTCTGAGTTCTCTCCCTCCTCCCTCAGGGACAATGACACCAGCAGGTAGGAAGGAGGCTGATTCCTCCTCAGACCTCTGTGCCCGCACTATAGTCACTGGTAACTAAATACTCTTGAATTAAAACCAGAGCTGGACAGGTTAGGTCCTGATAAACACAATACAGTTTGCTGTTTAGCAATTTTGTCAGCCACTTCCTATTTCCTCAATACCATCACTCACAGGCTGCCTAAGCACCAAAAAATAAATATGAATCATTCAAATCGCCTAAAGGTTTCCTGGGAAAGGTATCTGACTGCATGAGACCAGCTCATGTGTCCAGAACTGCCACATGAATAAAGAAGGTCCTTTAAACATTGAAAGACTGTGTCCTGTCTTCCTTCATTTGCCTTTTCCTGACCTTTTACAGTTGCCTTCTTCTATCTGTATGTGTCTGTTTGCCATTTACCATTACCAAAAATACTCCCTCTATCAATGTTTGCAGTTCTCCTGCAATCTTTCAAGACTTTTGCTCTGGCCAGCTTGTCACATTAACCTGACTTCTCTGAAGGCACCGCTTGCAGCTAAATCTGTGCAGAAAAGCCACCAGCCTGGAGAAACAGCAGGGGAAGTTCAATTAAAGACTGTACAAGAGACAAGTTTCGTGTGTGACCTCTGTCCTTCTCTCCAATGACACATCAGTCTCCTTGATCATTCCTACAAATAACAGCAAAACCAACAAACGACACAAGAGAAAAGGACTTGTCAAAGTAGGTGGTGACCTGTGCCACCAATTTCTCTGTTAAAAGGATGGTTTTGTTTCTTACTGGCACTTGTTTTCTGCTGAAAACGTATCAAGGCTTGAAATTGTCAATCCATTTCTGTTGTCAGTCACTAGATCACTCTTTAAACTTCTATTTCTGTGCTGGGATATAAGATTAAACATAATATTAATCACCAAAATACTTTTGCCACTTGAAAGGAAAAAATTTCCTACTGAATATATTAGAGCTTTGATTTACACCTCATGGTCAAAAAATGTGTTTTCCACTAGTCTCATTTAGATATCTTCAGGCTTTTTCCAGGTTCTTTCTTTCCCTGTTCTTTTTTATCCTATAATTATGCAAGGAGAGCAACTTACACTGTTGCCATAAAGATGAAAGCCCTGAGAGAGTGGCTTGTTTAACACCTTTCAACCAATTGAAAGAGCCTGAGAAGATGAGAGAGAGAACTTATTATCAGTGCTTTTTTTTGGGGTATAAGGAAAATCACTTAATGACTGTCGACCTTTAGACTTACTTGCTTTGGTTCCAGGCTTATGCCACTGCTAAGCCAATGTGGTCTGAATTAAATTCCAGGTAAAACAGTCAGGATCCTTCTGCATCCTTACATGGTCTGACTGTCCCAAAGGGGACAGCCTCTATCTTCTCGCCCAAAAACAGATTCCCTGCACTTGGCTCTGTACCCAGAGTCATAAGAAAGTCATTTCAGGAACAGTGTTCTAGGTTTCTTAAACAAACAATATACATTGAAATAGTTACTGCCAAGGAATAAAATAATGCCTAAGTGATTTTTTCCAGGCACTCCACAATACAATTTTTTTCATCCAACAGCCTTTCATGTGACACTTTTATATAAAAATGTTTACAGGAAATAGCAAACTTTCCTTTCGTTTTTCAGGTTACATGTACCCCCATAAAATGCAAATGCTGAGTGAAGTCATTGTACTACCTGACACTTAAAAATGAACACATCTAAGTATCCTGCTTAAGATCAAATGGTGGCTCCCAGCAGCTAAACGGACATTTCAAACACTGGATAACTGATTTTTTTCCTGGCCTCCAACTGCCACTTTTAATGGGGAGTTGCACAGTGAATCTTTATTAGCAAAGACGGTGGGCCTTAGGGGGTCAAGCAAAGGCAGTTTCCATTTGCACTTGCGCAGTGTGATGCTCAGGCCTTTATCACTGTGCAGACTTCTGAAATTTGAAATGAGGACTGGGGACTGTCACAGAGACAAAACATCCAGAACACACAGTCTCACAGCACACCAGAGTCTATGCACTTTGTAGCAGACCTGTAGGAAAGCTGGCAACAGCTGCTGGGAAATGCCAGCCAAAATCCCAGAATCCACTTCTGCACAGACTTTTCCAAAGAAATGGAAATGTTTCAAATCACTAAAACACTTCCAGGATTCTCTCTCGTCATAATAGTTCAATAATGATAAAAAAATGTCAGTGGCATGCAGTTTTCCTTTCCTCTCATCCTTTCCCCAAAGTTTTAGGAGGGGTGTTTTACCACAAAAGTGAAAGCCAAAAAGCTTCAAAACCAATTCGCAATTAATGCCTTTACCAGTAGCACATACAGAGAGGCACACTGAGCCTCTGGCACAACAAACATGAAGTTCCCAAAGCTGAACTCAATGGACATGGGCTTGTGACTCCTGCAATTTCTGTGGGCAATGCTTTGGCTGCTCCTGTGCTGGGCAAAAGACAACACAAGGCCTCCAGCTGAATGGGAGTGACTCATAAGGAAGCAGCAAAGCTTTCCTAAAAAGGACTCATCATCACCTTCCTCTTTCATTCTTGCTGGAGAGATGTCAAAGCTTTGCTTCTCTTCCCTCTGTCCTTCCTTGCATATTTTTCAATCAAATGATTATGTCACAGTCTTCTTTCCTCTCAATAAAGAGAAGCATCCAACATTTAGCATCCCGACTGCAATCACCTGCATAAACAATGATCAAGAGCAACACAGCACATGTGGTGCTGCTTGGCCAACAGGTGGGAAGGATCCCTTCCCTTGGGCTGCCTTGGCTGCCCAAGGTGTGCTGTGAGTGTGGCTTTATGCTCATGGCTACTCCAGCAGCAGCTCACCATGCCAGGGACACAGGTGCAGCTGCTTGTAGGGCAGTGTGTCCTGGCTCTGTGACATGCCAGCTCAAAACCCTGTGACAGGAACAGTCTGTTGGAGCAGGAATTTCTTTCGTGTCCTTGCTAGCAGAATAAATCAATCACAAAGATACACACTGGGTAAAAAGGAGCTTCAGGCTCTCTTCATGTCTTCTCCCTCACTGCCAGCTTTGGGAAGAGAGCAGTTGCTGCTAAAGAAAAGGGGCTTCATATTTTGCCATGTTCGTTGTCATGGTTTTTTCCCCCTAAGGCCTTATCCCAGTTACTAGGGAAGTAAATTGGCAGGCAAGAAATGCTGGCAGTTAGGAGTCCTATTGCCATAGGGCTGCTTTGTCTCTCAGTGCAAATAGTCAGTGTATTTCTGGTTTATGTTTACCATCAGAGCTGCAGGCAGTCACAGAAGCTGCAGTTCCAGCCTTGCAGCTGCAAGGGGAGATACCACAGCCTGCACAGAGGTAACCTTCTGGAGGGGATGCTGAGGTGCCTGCTCTTGTGTCTCCATGAGCACACCCAGGGACAATCCGAGGTTTTTGGGCAGCTAGGACAGAGTCTGGTTCTTCTGCACAACAAATTGAATTCACCAGCATTATGAAATATTAGACATTTCAAATAATGAAAATGTATCCCAAGAAAGTGCTGTTTATTTGAAACACCTTGTTCCAAACCTTCTGCAGGTCAGAATCTGGACCCAGCCTGGATTACCACTTCAAAGCTGATGATCCTAAAAACTGAAATTTAAAACCAAATTAAAAACCACCAACAATAAAATTTTCTACAGCTGAGGAACTCCGTTCTACACCCACCTTGGAATGTGTTCCGTTGAATGCAAAAATGAGAATCTTGCCAGAGACAGCAGAATTTTATCACTTGCTTCTTCCAGAGGATTCACTGCCTGCATGGGATGAGCATAATGGAACTCATTCTAATGCTCCATCCACAAGAGAGTTCACAAGAAAGTAAGAACATGCCTTTTTATGAGCTGAACCAAGAGAAAGGTGACTGAGACTTGCCCGATTCAACTTTTCTAAAAGCTTATCCCTTTGCAGTCTTTGTAAACTTCATTTCCTCACACTCAGGACACACACCTGACAAGCTGACCACACAACTCCACTGGACTTTGATGTAAGGGTGAGCCTGCAGGCAGACAAACAAATTGCTTCAGCGCAGATCTCTCTTTCTGACATTTTTGTCTTTCTTCAAGAATCAACTTGGATAAAAGAAAATCTCTTGAGAGGAAAAATATGCTTCCATTTAGTGAGGGACCATCCTTTATCCATCCTCAGACTGAGAAAGGAGTAGCATTGAGCTCTAGGACAAGAAAAGGAATGCACAAATGTTGAGCTAGCTGATGAGCAGCATTTTTATGGGAAGGCAGGAAGAGGAGGGTTTCAAAGAAACATTTTGGTTTCTTTGAAAAGGTGTACATATTTTGGGTGTGCAACAGGAAAACTATAACTGCTTTAGAAATTATTCCCAAGAAAACTTACAGCTGTTTAGAGGCAAAAGTCTCATTGGGGGAAGAAGAAGCACTATGGGTAACAGGAGAGATGCAGAGAAGGCAGCCAGGCTGCCTGGATTCACAGAGGCACTGTCACATAAAGTCACATAGAGACAACTGGCCTCCCAGCCTCCACTCCCAAATAGAAATAGATCTCTGGGATGTAAGAGGGGAGGGGGCAGACCAAAAGGAAGAATTGCCCTCCCCCTGGCCTGAGCTAGATTTGTCTGCAGGCACGAGCAGTCACGGGGTCTGTGAAGCAATAAGATAACGTGACATGGCAGAGCTTAAAAATAACATTGCTGATTGGAAAATATCAGTGTCCATTACATGGGACAAACTCCTGGGGCTACATGCAAAAAAGGTTTCCAAAGCTCTCTGTGATGGGAGTCCAGATCTTGAAAGCTGGATAGCAACAGCAAATAATTAGTGGGAAAAGGACAACTCCAAGGTTTATTCAGTCATCCACAGGGTACTCTGAAACCGCCTGTTACATCAGGCTGCAAAGCAAGGAAACACTGAGGTCTCCAACATGTGCGTTTCTACAGGTAATTAGACCTTACTAAAGTGCTTCTCTATATAACAAAGGAGCTCAGGAGAGTCTGGGTGTTTGGGATTAAAAGTTTTTCAAGTATGGATATAGCTGAAAGGAAAGCTATAGCTG
The DNA here is from genome assembly GCA_013401035.1 of Horornis vulcanius. NCBI lineage: Eukaryota > Metazoa > Chordata > Aves > Passeriformes > Scotocercidae > Horornis > Horornis vulcanius. The sequence continues at coordinate 34,207 of VZUA01088843.1, forward strand.
AAGGAAAGGCTGCTTCTACACAACCCAAAATAAGTTGTAATAAAATATTACAGGATGGCTTTGCATGCACTGAATAATGGGTAATTTCACAACTTCCAATACTTTAGACAAGCTTTTACAAACCAAATTCGATGAGTTCTGCTCAAGGGACTCTTGCAACACTGTGGAGCATGCAATATCCACAGGTATTGCAACATCTAGTTGCAAAATAAAGGCTGTTTGCCTCCAAATCTCCTCATGCTGTCCTTCCAGCCAACAGTGACGATGTTACATGGAGATGATTTTCTTTTGGGTTAGTGAGTTGAATCAGCTCAGTAGCCGTCTGACAGGCACCCAACACACTCAAGTCAAGGAAAGCAGCAGAATTGCAAGGCCAGGAGCGAAGAAGGGGGAGCAAGGCCTCCCCTGTAATACTGAACTATTAGCACAGCTGCTTCTGGCACTGCAGTGCTGCTCATGAGCTGTTCAGCTGTCCCCTTGGTTAGAGGCAAGAGTTCTGCAAGTCACTTCTGTGCCCAGGTGCTCCAAGGTGGACAGGAAATTAATGCTGCACCCCCACATGTTGTGGCCATGCCTCTAAAGAATCAAGGAGAAGCAAACTTGTCCTGAACATTTATTGGCACAGAAAAAAAAATACCCCAATTATCTGTGAGTGACAAGCTAATAAAGGGAGTTTTTAAATACTCAGGTTCAGAAATCAAGCACAGCAGTTCACTGACCACAGAACAGTGGCTATCTTGAAACAACTCAGACAACGCAAGGTTTGCTGGTGCCTCTTTCCTTTCTGTTCTTAGCTGATTCCTATCTTCTGACCATGTTGCACTGCACACTTCTTGTTTTGCCTTCAAAACTTCTGCTTTTCCCTCAAACTTCCAGGCCAGAATTACTGGGAGGAGAGCATCCCTGTACCTTCTTATAGAGAGAAAAAACACAGCACTGAACCATTTTATATGATAAAATGAACACAGCCCCTGATGATCAAAGTAGAAAACCAGTAACTTCCAGAAGAGTTCAGAGTGGCACTCAGCTGAATGTCAGAGGAGCCCTGAGTACATGGCTCAGTGACACAGCCAGGCTGACCTGCTGGCTGGCAGGTGCAGGTGGAGGACTTCTGTTCCTACATGATGTTATTCCTCTCTCCCCTGTGCCTCCTGCCCCAGGTGCCACCTGTACAGCCCCACCCCTTCAGCACGACTAATTATCCAGCTCACCTCACGGGCATGGCAGAACACTTACTTTCAATCGTGAAGTCTTACAGATTAAGTAGGTTGAACAAGCCATGCTGGACCACCAGAGCTGATATGGGGAAAGCAGTGGGGAACAGGAAGGTGGAAGGAGCAGGATTGGTCCCTCTCACTTGAAAAATTGAGAGACACCATCAAACTGTGTGACTTCTTCTGATGGAGACTATACTGAGTCTCTCTTTGTATCTCTGCATGATTCTGTTATTGGGCACTCAGACACTCTCAAGAAAGAGTGAGAGGAAGAGGTTACCTGATCAATGAAGTATTTCCTTCAGCTGCAGCTCCTTTTCCTACAGGAAGCCCTGGCTTGTATAAACCACTCAAGAAGCAAACATCAAAGGACTCCTCTATCACTTAGTCAGGATAATAGACTGTACTTGAACTCTACTCAGTGAAGTGAAACTTCTTAAACTGAGAGCTGGAGTTTAATTTGTTATTCCTGGCAAACTGCCCAAGAGGAAATGGATCCAGGGCAGAAGTTTGTTTGTTAGATAGCAGTGAGAGATTGACACTTTTATAATAAGCCACAAAAGCAGGGAGAATAGAAAGAGCTGCTGAAACTACTGCTTATTCTAAGATCTGATCTTAATGCTGCATCACTTACAAGATCTCTTTTTAATAATTGTCAAATAATGGAAATAATAAACCATGAAACATCAGTAGGAAGGATTTTGAGTAGACATTCTGCACATGAGGCTGATTCAAAAGAATAGGAGGAAAAAGCACAAAATCAGCTGCAGCAGGTCCTTTCCAGACTGGAATCCTTCCCTACAGGCACAAGGTATTGCCTGCCAGTCCTGCCCACACTTCCAGCACATTGTATGTCCAAAGCCTGCCCACCAGTGCCAAAAATGTGGTGCAAGGAGCTCTCAGTTGTTTGATAAGGTAGACTACAACCCAGCCAGGATCCCACTCAAGTGTGTTGTCCTGTAGCTCTGTTGCCTCTGTGCGTGGAGATACAGAAGCTCATGGACCCTTTGCCCTACTGTGGCACAGCCTCAGTCACAACAAACTCCAGAAAGCCCACAGAAAACATGACCTGTGGTGAACAGACAGCAAAATGGTTTTACTGCACTGAAATTCTTTGCTATGTTTTTCAAAACAACCACCTGCACCTGACAGACACACCTTAAGTAAAAACATCACATGGACTTTACCTGGTGACCTCTCAGGTGAGCTCAATTAAGGTTTCATCTTCTAAATAAGAAAACTGAAGTTGCTTTTTGATTTCAGGATATATGAGGGTTACCTCTTTATTATATATTAATAGTAAAAGTATTCCATGGTAACACATGCCATTTTGGAATTTCCTTTACTATCAGTGATTTACAAGCTGCATTAAGACAGACAATTCAAACTAATGAAAGCTCCTAACAAGGGCAAAGCAGTCCATTTACCATAAATACCAAGAGACTTCACCCATTCAGGCAATTTTTTAAATATTTCTTTCCACTTCACTATGCCTGGAGCATAGTTTAAGGAGCTGATTAGGTATATATATTTAGGAACAACTACAAATATTAAGAAATGCTACTGGGCACATTTGGTAGTAAATCTTCTGAAGTTCCTTGCACAGATTTTGCCATGTGGAAGAATTCTAAATATTGTTATACCCCTTTCCTTGATATTTTGTTCCTTCAAGTAAAGCATTTTACTTGGAAAGACTTTGTCTAAAGGTTAAACAGCCCCTATGCAATCTCTGAATGAAACAGAAAAGCATGTTTAGATGTCTGGTCCCAACAGCCAGTGTCCCATACCTGCCAAAACCTCCAGCCTGTGTGGACACTGGCAGCTCCCAGAGTACATTTGCCACCAAGTCCTGTCCTTCTATGTGGACAAGGCAGCTGTGGATCCACCCTCAGACCCTGCAGATGCAGCAGAAAGTTTTCAGCTGTTTTGGACCATGAATGCTTTTACAGACATTCCTCATGGCTCAAAGAATAGATAGCAACACACATGGAATCATCCTGTGGATCAGTGTGAGGCCATGAGCTGCCAGGCTGACCCATACTGGCTCTGCCATACCCCACAAGAACGGATACAACGTGAGCATTGTCCAAGTACATTTCCTGTAGCTTCTGGCTGGGATTGGTGAGATTGTCTCTTGGGATGGGAAGATTCATCAGTAAGCATTCATCCATAATTAAGCTAATAGGCTATTGAACAAATTTAATAACAAATAACTAATAATGATTTTCATACCATAAGAAGACAAAAAGAGAAACAGGAAAGCATGAAATCATATTCTGGCTTTCTGCATGAGAACCACAGAATAAATCATATGCTGTTGATACACTGCTTTCAGATTCTCACCCAATAGTTATTATGACCAAGTCTACAGCAACTCTGTATGTAAAAACAGAGGAATTAGGCTGGTGGAGACTGATTCTCAATGCCAAGATAGCTGTAAACAGGTAACATCTTTACCTTTAAATTAACAGTTTTAGCTAATTGGGCTGTCACTTTTCCATCTGCAGACCACTGAGCATTTGCCTCCTAAGCTCAGGGAAAAAGCCTCCAGAGACTGTGAGTCAGTGAATGAAAACTGTTTTGGGTCCCATGGCAAAGAAAGTACTTTGCTCTCAAAAATAGATACATTTCTTGTGGGAAAAAACAGCCCAGCTCCTTCCTCTCCCATAGATAACAATGTAAAATGTCAGACACCTCCCAGGCTCCATTCCCAGGAGATCAATAGCATTGCAGTCATTACTTTGGTGGGGTTTTTTTCCTTAAAGGTTAATTCATATCTAACCAAAAATTGTGACCCAACAGTTCACTGCTTATGGGAGCATGAGGTGTGGAATGTCAGGCTGCCCATAATGGTGAACCGCTACAGCTACAAAAAGCTACAGTAGGATTTGGGCACTTGAAGACACAAAACTGGGTGGGGGAGACAGGTAAAGAGTGGATGCAGGGGAGCAGGGGTGGCCTGTGTTCAGTGCACAACAGTGAGAGGTTCCAAAGCAAGGGGAGGAGGTTGCATGCAGGAAAAACCCACCTGCTTGCCCATGCTTGCAGCAGAAAGCCCATGGGATGCATTATCTGTGTTGCCAGTCTGTCCTGCAGGTTTGGGGCTGCACAGTGACAGTAGAGCAATGTGGAGTGAAACCCTAAAGATCACACTCAAGGGCAAAAATTGTTCCATGGGCACCTTCTTAATGCAAAGGCTTTCACCCAGAGGGTTTGGTGACTGCAGCACCTGGGGCCCTGGCACAGTAACAGCGCTGCCAGAGCCACCAGGCCAGAGCCCTGTGCTGCTGGCTGTCACCTGCTGCAGGCACAGCAACCCGGGGCACTGAGCCCTGCTGGGAAACTGCACAGAGGGTCTGAGAGCATGGCCCAGCAGCGCTGCCACCCCTCTGTGCCACAGCACTGCATCAGGCTGCAGCTCCTCAGGAGTCTCTGCTCACCCTCAGCCCTTCTGGGCCCCTGCACTGCACCTCACACCTCTATTTCCTTTGTGCTGATTGCAGGCAGCCACCCCTAGGGCAGGGGCAGAAGCAAGGACAGATGTGAGGACGCTCTCCAGAGGTCATCCTGGTCCATTATTCTCATTTCACTGGATAAATTCAACACCAAATAGCCAGGGAAAAAAGAAAAATATCCCAGACAGGCAGTTAGACTGAACCCCAGGCTGTGCAGTACCACAGCAGGCTCAACAAAGCTCTTGCAGTCCCAGGAGAGTAAGAAAAGGGGGAGAAAACATCACAAGAGATGACTTTGCTTACTCACATCATTGGTGCAGACACACTTGTTTACATTTGATTGGCCTCATCTAAACTTTGCTGGAGGTTGACCATAATATTTACAAGCTGAAAGAACAATTATGTAGCTGAGAGCAGCTAAATGGAACAAAACAAAACCAGAGACACAGAAATCATGTCATTTGCTAAAGTCAAAAAAACAAACTAAGCCATCAGACCACACATCTGCCTCACGCTATATAAATTTACACCGTGGTACTATTTGTGCAGCTTTACTGCAATATGGATGTTCTTTGAGTTTATAAACACTTACAGTGCTTATGTGCTCCATGTACTTATTTGTACCATAAAAATTTATATGGAAGGATATTTCCTATGCCTCGTCTGTTTGTTTACAGAGTCCACCTTTAAAAGACCAATATTCTTCCCTCTGGGGCCTGTTTACAGTCTGCACCTGTGATGGTTTCTTCAGTTTCAGCCTCATGGGCTGTATTTCTTACATAACTGTTTTCCCTCTTTCAGACACCATTAATCATCCCTCTGTCAAGGTCTTCTTCCCACACCAGGCTTTACTGTACATTCCTTGCGTTTTCATACCATGATGTCAGTCCAGAATGGAACAAAGATAAGAATTGCTCAAGATTTTCCTTCAAATGATCCCATTTCTACAAAGCTATATATAAAATAAAACCCTCATACTCACCATGGAATTTGGAAAGGACCAAGGCTTGGGGATTTGTGATTTTCTCATATTCCATATCATAATTTCTTGGAAACTAAATCCAAAATTATTTTGGAAAAATGGGTGCAGAAGTACAGGGACCAAAGGAAGCACAACACAGCTTTGTAATCAATGGTAGAGCAACTAGGCAAGTATGTAAATTGCACTGAAAATGTTCTGAAAATAGTTTGCCAACCATGCTTGAAAAATTAAGACTTTTTTTCACATTTTTCAGTGTTTGGGAAAGTGAGATTGTTGCATGCATTTAACACCTTTTCACCACTGCAAATGATTTAGAATAGCAAGAAGAAAAGAGTGCTGAGATGCTACTTCCGCTCATTTGCATGTTTCAGAGATAGGATGGACTCCAAATTTTTAATTATCATTTTCCTTTTATGAAAGCAAGCAAACTCTATTAATCTGTCAAATCCCTATTCCTGAGTAAACATTCACCCTACTGTGATTTTATTGGACTCAAGCGTAAGTAGCTCCAAATAAGTAAAGATCTCTGCCTTATTTTGTTGTAACACTAACACTGTAAAGGGTAAAGACTCCATGTAATATCACAGCAAAGCATCAGAGGAGCAGTGTTGCAACATATCTGGCTGTCAACCATCAGCCTATAAAAATACCTAGGCAGCTCTGTTCTTCTCTTGGAGTGAAGAAGAGAGCTGTTCAAGCAGAACAATATTTGTTTTATTGACAGATTTTACTGTTATCTGTTACCCACCAGTGGGCTCCATTTGCAGTTTTCATCATAGAGTAATTGCTTATTATAGACATTAGCGGGTTGTTTATTTGAAAACTATTATGCTAATAAGGAACAATCATATTAGCAAGGTGTGCTCTTTACAACTTTATTTGTTTATCCTCAGGGACTTAAGTTTGGAAACTTCAAATCTTTTGTTACATACTGAAAGCTTTGGAAGTAAAATGTCTGAAGTTTTTTTTTTTTTTTCATGTCTGAGAAATTTGTCCAATAATAATCAGTAGTTTTATTGCTATCATAAATAACAGGAGCTGCCTCTGACAGAAGGATGCTGACAGGATTGAAGGCTATTCTGTACACAACCATTTACTTGCTAAGCAGTCTGGAAAAATTATGTTGCATTTGCATATTTTCTTATTATAAATGTTACCATAGCTATAATATACCAACTTGAGTATATTATTAAGCCCAAAGGGAAGGTAGAAACTGATTGTAGCACAACTTCCAAAGCTCTGGGAAACCACCTGTTTCCCTTATCCTTTGAGCTTTAGGGGCTTTTTAACCTCAGACTCACCAATAAACTCCCTTAATGATAACCTAGATGGGATCAGTTATATTTACACATCCCAAGATTTCTAACAAACCAACAAGTACTTACAGCACAATTTCACTCCTGCAAGAAAATATATTCACCATTGGCACAGCTGAATTTTTTGCTATGTTGCTGCTGTTCGTTATTTTGCTGTGCTGGGGGTATTTGTACTATACATAGTACCACTTTCAGGCAAAAATTAAGAAAGCAGTCTTCCAATGGGTAGTGCCCACAAGCAGAGTAAACTTGCAGATTCCAACCTGACTGCGTACCAAAGCAACAAGACATTATTATTTATATTCCAGTGGCACACAGACCCAAATTTGGGATCACACCCCAATGTGATTGGATGCACTGTAAACACGTAGGTAAAGAACATCCCAAACCAAGATGATCATATATAAAAAAAAAAAAACAGGGAGAAAAAAAAATAAGAGCAAGCAAAAAAACACAAAGCAGAAGAAAAAAAGGAAAGAACAACTTGCATGGGGACTTACCAAACACAACTCAGCTCACCTCTTGCCTGTGGCTCACTTTGGCAGCCATCGAGTGGAGGATGTGGCTCTGGATTAAGTAATCAGAAAAGTCTGTGTAAAAATGGAAACAGAATAGGCTGGATTTTGTTATGTAAATATATAGATACTAAGCACTCTAAATATCCTAGTGTATTTCCCTTCTCCCTGTTTCTGTGTACATACAGACCTGCATGTATGCTTATGTATGACTCATAATAAAGTTCATTTAACCTTATTGCAGCGTAAGTAAAATGCTGAAAGAGGTGGTAACAATGCAGGGAATCAGACATGTTGTATCAAAATCGTATGTGTCTGTGGGCTGGAGTCCAAAGCCAGCAATCCTGGTATATTTTGGAAAATTTTACTCTTGAAATTGAGTGAGCACACCCAGATACTACCTGACTTAATATGAGGAAAGACGGACAGAAGGAAATGAATTCTTACACCAAAATGAAAACTTCTTGCTGTTGTCTCTATAACTGTGTAGAGATAACCTGTAACAGCAAAGAAAAGAGAAATATATAAAAGGCACAATGTTTTGGTTTGAAGCCACTCTTCAGGAAGGAGACCTATCACTTTACATGATACTTTACAAATCAAGGCTTCCTTCAAAACTTGGGAGATCTGGCTTCAGTGCTGCCTTTGTGCCAGAAAAGTCTCTCTGAGTAAGGGCTGCTTCACTTCATAGCATGTGCAGAGTTCCTCGGGCTGAAAGCTCAGCTCAGTATCTGTGGCTGGGTGCCCTTCCAGCCAAGCCCCTGCTCTGCCTGGTACTCAGCCCCCCTCAGCTATGCCAGAGGATCCTGTCTGTGCCAAAGGACTTCCCTGCATCTGGAGTGGCAGGATAAAAGCCAGCTTCAGACAGCTGAGAGCACACAAGAGCATGTGATGTAGTCCCATGTTTAAGAGATCATTTCAGCAACTCCTTAAAACAGTGTGGCCTGTGCCCAGTAAGGTTAACCCTTTAAGTCTTTAGTGTAAATTGCAGCGCATAGTCTTCTTGTGTGTGCTTCAGCAGAATGCCAGGCTCACTACACCTGAGCCAGCAGAACCAGGAGTGGGACATTCCCTTCTGCTTATCTTTGCCTACCTGCCCTGGATTTTGCAGGCTACTCGTTTTGCCCTGCCAACACACAAGAGTGGCAGCCTTGGGGTGACAGCTTTCCAACCTCTTCCTCAGCTACTTATATCAGCTGGCAGAAATTCTTCAGAGATGGCAAGAGGGCTAGATATTTACAAGTGGTATTTATTTTTTCTGGAATAGCATATGCAGCCAGCTGCTTGTTCTCTTCATCAAAAAGTCTTGTGATCTGAATAGCCTTAAGCCACTCTCCTGTGTCTCTTGTCCCTCTTGATCAGCTTTTAAAAAGGACTAAAGAACACTCTGCCACTTCACGGTGTGCTCTTACAAGCACGGTCTTGTTTGTTAGCACACAGAGTATGGGACGGCTTTGAGAAGAGCTGTCTGTTCCAGCAAGTTTATATTTGAAGGTGACTGTAATGAATGAGATCAGCCTGTTTCTCACTTGCAGGGGCTGAGCCTCAGGCTGGGACAGGCAGTGCAGATTTGTGTGCAGTTGTGCTCCAACTGCATGGCTTTAAGGCCCTTCTCTAGGACTCACCCTCACTCCACGTGGTTGGTAAGGGAACTCGCATGTGAGGTTTGTCTTGGTTTCCAGTCTAAAATCTACTGACTGTAGCACTGGTCACAGTCTAGCTTAGGAAGAGAGACCTATGCTGGCTTCACACACAAGTGAAAAACTATCAGTGATGCCACAGTAGCCAGGAACAGATGAGCTGAGGCCTCACAATGCCTCAGAAACACTTGAGGGGAGCGAAGCCAGGCTCAGGATGCTCCAAAGCCCCACTCTAGCACTGCTGTCACCTCCCCTTGCAGCTGTGCTGCCTGGACCCTAATACTTCTGCACAGGGTGTGACAAAGAGGGGACACCCTCCAGCTCACAGGACAGGGTGACAGCACCTCCTCACTCCTCTGCCTCACCCCTGTGCAGCTGTTGCATGGGAAGGCAGTGTCCTCCAGAGACACTGCCAGTCTCCCCAGGAAGTTCCAGGTGTAGAGGGAACAGGAGCACTATATCTCTGAACAACTGCTATGAGCCATGATGGCTCAAAATTGCCGTTTTAATTCCTGCCCAGTAAAGTAAAGCTTGCACAGAATACATTGCTGTAAATAACTTTTTTTCCTCCACTCTTTCCAATATCTTTTTTTTTTCTTCCAGTTTTGCTTGGTTTTATTTTTAGGCTGGTTTTATTGTCCAGCAAGAACACCAGGGGAGCAGAGAAGTTGGGGATTTTTCTCACTGTTCAACAGGACAGAGCAGCCCCAAACCTCTTAACTCTAGTTTTGCATTACTGCCCTGCCTTCCTCTTGGGGATCAGTTCAGCAGCACTGTTTGGGTTATGTGCTGGATACAGACTTAGTTCTCCTCCATCCTGCTGTTCCTGCAACTCCATTAAATTTCCACTGGGTATTTGAAAACAACATTATATATGTATATACACACATAGACACAGACACATAAAACAGAGCTCTTAAAAAGAGTTTACATCCTGGGAGGAAGCCAACATTGATTTCTTTAAATTCAGAGTAAGTCCTGACTTCTGAAGGAGTTCATGTGTCTGAGAAGCAGCAGTGGAAATTTGTCTTTCAGTGTTTCTGCTTATCATTTATCAGGGTTCTGGAGTACATTCACATCTTTGTAAAGGCCTGAAGAAGCTTCACTAAAAAACCTCGTTCCCATTGGCAAATCTGTAAAATTGTCTGTGGAACTGACTTGTGGGACTACAGATAGATGTATCACGTTCATTGCTCCCCTGCTCCCCAGCTGCAGCACTCAGCTCCCATACAGCACCACTGCTGCTAAACCCTCAGCATTTTATCCACTCATTCACTTGTCACAATGCAGAATGAGTCTGTGAAGTATTAATATTTTTATACAAGCACAGGAGCTCCCAGGACTAAGGAGGAAACTCGCACAGATGAGATGAGACAGTTTGGATGATGGCCTGAGTGGTGAGAAGCTCAGGTATAGAACACAGTGAACCTGCAAACGTGCTGCTAATGTCCGAGGAGAAAAGGCTGCTGCCATAAATCACCCTGTCTGTGAAAATATTCTGAAATTACAGCATCAGCCTCTATATTCAAGAGATAAACTATCCAGTTTCTTTAGCCTCCCTCAAACTTCATCACAGACAGAAACAAAAAGGAAAGATAACAAAAAGAAATCTATCTGAGAAGCATTTATTTTTATCAGCCTGGACCTCTGGGACACAGTTCATGCAATTTCTCCTCTGCACCATTCCCCTTCTTGGAGCCATCACACTTAGGCAGTAAAATATCTAATTTTAGTAATTGTCAAAAATTGGCAACTCCTGTATTTCTGAAAGAATTGAATATGGTGTTAGGAAAAGTCACAATCTGGCACCCAGGTCAAGCTGGGGTTTTTTTCAGGGTCAGAATTGCTTAAAGGCAGCCCCCAGAGATGGAGCACAGATACTTGACTTAACAAACTAGCTCTGAAAGAAATATACCCAAAATTAATGAGGTAGTTGATAAACTCCCAGGACAGAAATGTCCTTTGCTCTTTGCATTAAGAACAAAAAGGCAGGAACATAGCAAGAACATTTATATACAGTGGGTGATGGGACACAAAACCAGTTGGATTTACCTTTACTTGCTTCTACTACTGCCTGTAACTGTCAGAGTTTCAGAGGAGAAGGATCCTTCTCCTGTTTCCCCAAACATCTGGGACTCATGACTAAGAACTCTGCATGTTGTGTTCAGCAGCAGAGTGGTTTTCCATGTTTCACACTGAAATCTCCCCAGGGCTACCTCTGGCCACCATTTCTGCTTCTACTTGCCAGGGAAGTACCAGCCCTGCAGAAACTTCTGCAAACAAACCCTCTCAAACAGCAACAGCCACAAGTGAGTGTATTATAAATGGTAAAGGAGCACTGAACAGTTCTTTTCTAACCAGAAAAAGGCTGCTGTCAAGTGATTTAATTTCCCTGCTAAATTGTATAGTAAAAAAGAAATTGCATGTAAAGATCATGTGACTGGGAACGAAGAGCCTCTCGTTGAAAGCTTTCATTTGCCCTTTATCACACTGTTTTGCTTCATATTCTATAAATAGCTCATGTGCACTGTTTTTCCTTTTGGCCTCATAACTATGAACTGGTTCCTCACCGGCTTTGCAGAGTCTGAAGAAAATCTCTGGAGAATGCTGTAAGCATATTTGATAGAAGCTCATAAGTAGATTAATTTCAAAACAGGACTCAGTTGGCACATTTAAAAATAAATAATAATCAGAGCTGTTTGTAATAGATTCATCTTCTCCTGTAGCAGAAATCAGGAATCAAAGTAGCTTGGTTTCTGCAATCTGATTTTAGTTACAGTTAGGCTGCAACTTATTTTTAGTAACAAACTGTTTCCCCGAGACAGATTCGGCTGCTCATTAGCATGGGGAGTCTTCTCTACAAAAAAATATATTGTGAAATTTCCTTTTAACTTTGACTAGACCCACCCATTTAAACATAAACTCCATTCTGAGAAGACAGAGAAGAATTGATTATCCACCTTGTCATTGACAGACAATGAAGATACTGAAATTGTCTCTCTTCCGTAGATTTTTTACTTAGTATCACCACAGAGTTTCCCTTTAAAAAGGTAGGAAAATCTGTTAATCTGCATTATGAGCTTAATGGAAAGAAGCATTATTGAAAAATTGTTGTAATGAAAGAGAGTAAAATACCAGTTGTGTTGGATTTGTGATTTTATACCACTCAACCTCTTCATCAAAACATTGGCTGGGGGAATCCTCCACAGTGACTCCTCTAGATGGGTTAATTGGCAGGCTGGGATCCAAATCATTTCCTTCACCAACTGATCTTTCCAGAGAGAGTTTAATCTGCTTTGCTTCCCATTTTGCCACTGGTGTCAGCCCACGCTGCTGCAGTAGCAGCCTGGTTTTACTTATTAATCAGTATTTTCCAAGCCATTTTTTCTGCTACATCCACCCAGGTATCCTCCAGGCACAGGAACTCCTAACACTCCGATTTCCAGCATCAGAAGTGCCAGCTTTGGTCAGGCCAAGGGCCTCTCCAGCCTCCCTGCAGCAGGAGGAGAGCTTTTAACCAGCCAAGGCCGTGGTGTTCCATGGCTATGAATGCCTGTTACCCAGATGTGCTCAGCTGGGCTTATTAAGGGTTACCCACAGCAAGCAGATTTACTTTGGCTCACTCCTGTGGATGATGAAAATGCCTCCCCTGCAGCACACCACACATCAGGAGATGGTGATCCTGACACAGAACAACCTCTCAGAATCGTGGTCCTGCAAAGCACAGCTCCCTGCTGCACCTCACATCCGGGGGTAAAAGTAAACTTGCTTCTGCAAAATATTTGCTTTACTAAAGATGAACTGTACCAGGATCTCAAAGGAGCTAATTCCAAACCTGGCAATGTCAGAGTTCAGATGTGCCATATGGCAGATTTGGAGCACTGTGGGATTGGGGTTTTTTAATTCTTTAGCTCCTTTAGCCTCTATTAACGAGGTGTCATGGTTCATTTAAATTATTTTCAAGATAGACAAGCTATTGGAGTGGATTGCAATCAATGCCTCCCTAAAGCTTCGACCACTATGATGTCCTGACTGTTCAAATGTTAAATAGAACTTGTAAAATTCAAAAGACCATTTATTTTAGCTTCTTTGAACTACCAAAGAATATAGTACATTTCCATACAATTTTCCAGAAAAATAAATCTTTTCCCTAAGAACACTGTTTATTTTTGTCATTTCAACCAGTATTTTCATATCTAATAACAAGAAATAAACCCCACTTTACTTTAAAAGTATGAATACAATCTTAGCAGTTAATTGCCATGGCATTACAAAAATACCACTGAAATGGGTATGAAAATTGCTCAGAGCAATTGGTAGAGCCTTTTCATAAGCCAGGGTGTGCAACAACTCCTCCAATTCATACATGTTTACACACAGAGCTTTCACATTTATGGCTATGCTTGATTTTGGAAATTGTGTCAACTGGAGAAACAATTTCCTGATGTAAAGGACTTAGACTTCATAGATTTTTCACTGAAATCACAGGAGCTGATTCAAAAAAAATTCTTAAACCCCTTCTTGTAACTAACCTTGACCGTTTGACCCTAAGAGGTTTAACAGCTAATTGCCTTTCCGGGGGAGGGGTCTGAAAACGGTGAATTTCAAAGAAAAACAGAGATCTTTTTATCTTTGACATTAGTGTACATGCAGGCAGTGGCAACCTTCTGCTCGTGGTTTCCCTTGTTCCAGTTCCTCCATCCCAAGAGCGCTGGTTTTCGAGCAGGAATGTGGGTGCTTAGCTCTCCGGTGATGGTATCTGTGCAGCACCACAAACGGCCCCGCATTCCTGGCATATTTGGTGGCCTGCATCAGCCCCGATTGGAACAAAAGCTCTTGTTTTGGACACATCACTGCAGACTGCTGCCTGATCCAAACTGTCTGCTTCCTTCTGAACTTCTAAACAGGAATGACAGATCCGTTTGTAGTTTTTTTTAAAATAGGAGCTGCCTTTTGCATCCAGGTTTGTTTTTAATTTACAGCACATTTTCTAGCTTAATACCCAAAAGACAAAGACAACGACAACTTAGACATAAACTCTAGCTATGTGAGGATTTTACTTGAAACAAAATTCAAATATGTGCAACGAACACGAGTGTAAATGCTATTTGAAGGACCATTGCAAATGCTAATTAGAAAGCTGCATTCAGAACTGCACACAGCAGTTTCACTGACACGTCTGGATATTCAGCCTATCTGCGAAGAGCCCTAGAATCTCCTACAAAGAAACAGCATCTCTGTCTCCCCATCCACAAACTGCAATGGGGTAAAAGTTAGCTCCCACAGATTCCCTGTCACATGCAAAAGGGAACAGAAAGGTGAAAACCTCATATGCAGGGCTGGCTACTTTCCCTACTGGCTAAGCAGACAGTTTTGGTAGGAATAGAGAGTAGGAATTCTGTTTTGAGCAGTAAATTAATAAATTTAATCCTCAAATATCAAGGCGAAGCATTCCTTCTCAGGGGAAAAAAGATCTTTGAAGAAATCAGATAGGGATATTGAAAGGTCCTGAAGTAAGAACAAGCATCTCCATGTCCTTTCTGAGAGGTATTTCACTCACCTGCCCTTTAACATCATCACACATTTCGTAATCACCCAAGCAATCTTTTCCAGTACTTGCTATCCCTGATTTGTATTGTTGTTGTTTTGGAGTTTTTTCCTTTTATTTTAATGCCTTCATTGGATATTTTCTGCTGCAATTTAGTTGATAAATTCCTGTTCCATCTTCTGCAGGGAGTGGACTCTAAGCATCATACTGCTCTTTTTTACAGCAGCCTTTTAGTATTTGAAGACTTTTGCAATTTTTCTTCTGGTCTTTTATTCCCTACACAATCCAAATTGTTTCAGGCTGCCTTCTAGGTTTGTTTCCTATTTGTTTGATCATTCCCACTTTGGAATCTCTCCAATCAGCCCACATCATTCTCAAATCTACCAATCATCTTGGGATGTCCTCTTGGGACATTATTACCACATATGAAACCACGTTTTCCCAACCACGTTTTAAAATGACATCTATTAACCTGAGGGTTGTGTCTTCAGTGCACAGTTAACTTGAGTTATTTGCACTTAAGTTAATACCTCCCCAGTCAGCCTCACATCAGAGTCCCAGGAACAGAGAAGCTAAAGGAATCACAGGAAATCATCTCATCCATATCCCACCTCTGAGACAAAATCAAGTACAATATATCTGCAGTCTTTTTGAAATACTCCAGGAGCAAAGTCATCATGATCTCCCTGGACCATCTTCACATGAAAATTTCAAATCCCCATTTACCTCTTTCTAAATCCCCGAGTATCCATATACCCACAACTGCCTCAGTCAGTTGTGTGCCCTCCTTACCACAAAAACCCAGCAGTTTGCCTTCAAGAATGTCATGTGGGATGGTGTCCTAGCTTATCTTTGCAATAAGGTTCTACCAAATTTACTATGCACAAGTACAGAGTGGCATCGTGATAATTATTTATCACGTTTGTAAGGACAAGAAAGGTTTTTAAAGTATCATCTAATGCTTTATGCTGTTATTCATTTTTAATACTAAGTAAGCATTAAGGTTCTCTAAATTCTCCATGGCTTCTTCCCTCTCAGCTGCCCTTGCATTTTCAAACACAGGTAATGCATTTGTCTTATTGACATCATCAGCAGATTCCACATTTCTTATGGAGAATGGCAGATAAGTATGCATTTGCAAATTATTCATATTACAGGATATTGTATCAAGTCCTGCTGACTTGCATAATCTTTCTTATCTATCAAGTACACCCGACCTATTCCTTTTTAGTCCTGTTTTTGTTAAAATTAATTGGTTTAAGCATCTGGTCATAATTCACCTTTTCTGTGGTAGTCGAAAGGAGAAAGACATCGAAGAGATGACCTATCATTTGCTCATTTCCATATTAAGCAATAAACTTCTACTCTCCTCCACTTTGATTACTTAAGTATTTCCTTGCTATTCTTCCTTCTTCAGCGGTTGCAGTTCGGTTTTAGCCTGAGCTTTCCAACTCTCCCTTACATGTCCCTGAAATCTGTCGTACCAGTCCCCTGAGGAGAAGCACACCTTTGCCATCTTTTCCTGCCCCGCTCCGTGCAATGAGCCACGCTCACGCCTCCCCCTGCCCTGTCCCTGGGGCTGTCAGCCGAGAGCAGCTGCAGGCTGGCGCTGGCACGGCACCCAGGCATTGGGTTACCGCAATAACTGCGTTAGCAGCTGGCAAACCGCGCTGCCCCCAGCCCGGCCGGGCTGCCCGCTCCGCTGCAAACAGCCCCGGCCCCACCTCGGAGGCTCCTGCCTTCCTGACAGGACCTGCACCCCACAGGTCCTGCATGGCCAGGGCAAGCCCTGGAGAGCACCGTGACAGACATAAGTGAGTGCTTCCCTCCAACTCTGCCAAAATGAAACGAAAGCAGCAGGCAACGCAGCGGAAACAGAGGCCTCGCTGCCCGCTCGCGTTTGAGCTCCACTGGGAACAAAAAGGGTAACAAAGTTTGACTCTTTGAAGATTTGGTTGCTCCTTCTCTGCTTTTACACAAGCTCCTTTGTCACACGGGGTGCACAGGAATGCTCCGAGCCCACAGGAAATCTTCAATCCACCTCTTAATGAGACAAAAGGTTTCAGGGAAACCCAGATGAAACAGGACGAGGCATAGTAATACAGCCAGAAGGACCCTATTGATCTGCTTTACAAATGGAAAATACCGAGAAGCCAATGTAAATAGGAACAAGCCGCAAGAAATGTTCTGTAACCTTAAATTAACTACCTAAGAGCATGGCAGCATCTTGCTGATAGTTCTGCACTTCACATAGCTCCTACAGTCATACAATCCTAGCAGCTTCAGTGGGAAGGAAAATGAAATCCTCCAGTCCTTCGGGAAAAGTCACAGTTTATCTCTAGAAAGCATGAAGCTGCAAATCTGAAAAGATGCCAAAGTTGACAGTTAACTGCCACATACTACTGAAGTCTTTTTTTCCACCTTCTTCTTAAACTCTTTCTTCCATTCCCAGGCCAAACTCGAGTTTGGAAGTCAGTGAATGAATTCCACAAGTACTACAGTTTGTACTTTCCCCAACAGCTCAAAAGCGGAGGTATCAGATTTCACAGCCCTGTGAGGAGGCTGGCAGGGCTTCAAAGCACTTCTGAAATACCTCTCACTTTATCCTGGGGGGACAATGGCCTCTCCGAAGGGACCTGCAACAGGCCTTCCCTCCCAGAGCCGGCTGTGACAGTCCCGGCTCCTGCAAAGTAACACCAACTGAGCGGGAATTTCACAACCTTGTGCCAAGGCAGAACTTACCTGTAAAGTCTGAACCAGATCAGACAGCATTTGCGAACTCGACATTTTTAAAGATGTCCTGGGCCTGTCATGATTCAAAAATGGGTTGGATTCAAGTCCCGTGTTGGCTTCAATGTGCTGGTCCTGGTGGAAAGCAAGTGCTTTCGGCAAGCTCTTTTAGTTACCAAAAATAGCTTTGTACTACATTATCAAAACGACACAATCTTTAATTTTTCTCTTAACTGCAGTTAAATTTTAAAGAGACAAATGGATCAATTCCAGAATTTATAAAGACAGGTCTCAGAAAACCTTCCTATCCTGAATTATTTCAGAAACAGCCATTTTTGAAAGACATAATTTTCTCCTTTCTCCTTTGATATTAAGAAAAGTAAACTTTCCAAGTTCTCTGTATAGATAGAACATGCAGGATTTTGTATATTTTTGCCAATCCATTTACAATCAAAAACTTTCATTCCATCTCAGGAATGGTTGCAAAGATCACCTCAGTAGAGACAAGGGTGTGCCTGAGAAATGTATTTTTACTAGTAATAGCAAAATGAAATAAGAAATAGGAACATAAGAAGAAATACAAATAGATACATAGAAGATAAATAGATATAACTATATCAAGATCAGCAAAACTAAGTAAATACTGCACTGAAAATATCCTTCTAGCTCCAGGTCAATGGAAAATTTTAATTTATAACTGTATCATGTGCAACAGAGCTGCTGCAATTCCAAACATGACAACTGGGTGATATATGGCATTTCCCGTGTTCTTATACACCCTAGTATTTCAGTTATTAAATGACAAGCTGAGAAACAGTAACACAGAGACAAGTGACAATAAAGCTGCTGAAAGGATTAGTCGAAATTTGTCAAAGTGTGATGGAAAATATGGGAAGAACAAAACATGAGCTGCATTGGTGCTTGGAAAAAAACAAAACTCAAACCACTTGAGAATTTGAACCAAGGTCAAAATGAAACACTAGACACATTCACGAGGCAAGATGGCACATATTTGGATGATCCTCAATAGAAAAGCTTTCTAAGGGAAAGGGAAAGGGAAAGGCCAGCTGAAAGCACAGCAGTCAAGTGCTCCATCATCCCCTCTCCCTCTTCAGAACCTACTGGAACAATCTCTGTACAGGCAAGAAACAATCTCAGCATTGCTGCTCAGTGATGGGTCTCCTTGCTAAACAACTGCCAAGTTTCCAAGTTTTCCAGGAAAAAGAATTTACCCTGATTACTTAATCCCCTTTCATCCTGTTAATCTGGTGTTTTGCCCCTGCTCCAGTTCAGTCCAGCCCTGGGTGATGAACAGTTCACATGGCTTTGCTGCTGCACTGTCCTCACAGCTCTGCCTCACCTGAATGATCCATGCACAAAAATCAATGGAAAAGACTTTTCAGCTGAACTTGCCGCTGGCTCCATCAACTTGTGCTGGTTTTTCTCTGTGGGGCTGGCAAGGTTTGGGTGCTGAGGAATCTATCCTGCTCTGTTGATCCCATCCACAACTGACATAACTCTATTGCTTCAGGTAGATTATGAAAGTGTTGAAACTGCCTTTCAGAACCTTGGCCCTTAAGCCACATCAGAGAAATGAGCCCTTCTTAGGTGATGCTACTAGATTTGGGAATCTCTCACAGCACTGAATGCAAAGCTGGTAAACCCAACATCCAGTGCATCTCCTTCACTTCCTTTCCAATAATTTCATGATGAAACCTTTATGTTTTTATAACTTCCAAACATCATGCTACAATGATGTTTCAAGCTAAAGCACCCAAACACTGTAAAGTCAAGAATCAGCTGCACGTTCCTTGAGGCAGAACAGTCACAAAATTCAAAGGCAAAAT
The DNA here is from genome assembly GCA_013401035.1 of Horornis vulcanius. NCBI lineage: Eukaryota > Metazoa > Chordata > Aves > Passeriformes > Scotocercidae > Horornis > Horornis vulcanius. The sequence goes on from VZUA01088843.1 coordinate 53,454, forward strand.
GACAGATCCCCCAGCAATGGGGGAAGCGAGGTTTAAAAAAAAATTTGGAATTATTCTGAGATAACATTTTAAAAACAAAAAATGTAGAATTTGAAAACATAGCACATAATAAAGATCAGCCACAAGCCATAGTACTGGCTGCAGTTTCAACTTATTTAAAATAAAGTATGCTGTCTCTTTTCCAGCGTAGGCTCTATGAGCCCATATATTGTTGAGGAAACTTTTTCCCATGAAACCATTCCCACTTCAGTTCAGAGATAGGCATTATGGTCAGGCCATGTTTCTAACAATAATGTTTGGTTTGGCAAGTTGTAGTGTGGTTATCTTGGCAAACAGATGCTTTAGCCTATGCCATTTATTTGGTCCCAGTACATTCCAAATTATTTTGATGAAACTTCAAGTGTGATATGAAGGCAAAGTCATAGCTAGTAAATCACCTGGAAAGACCCATAAAGGACAGGTCTTGATGGCCTCACCCTGCCAAAGAAACAACACTGGGTTGCTGATCTGTTGCAAATTAGAAATGCTTACAGTAAAAGCAGGGGTTCTTTTTATTGCAAGAAGTCAAGGAAATATATACAGCACAAAGAACAGTAATATGACCCTCCAGCAATGCTCACCCTAGAACAGTAGGGTCATAACTCTGAAGAGCAGTCAGCACTTAAGTTCATAAAGTTACTGAGGCAGTTGTCACAGCATTCCCCCCCTCTCTCTCTCTCTGTAAATTGTTATTTACGTGCATACACGTGCACATACACGTGCACAGACACACACTTTTAAATACGTGGATTTTTAACTTAAAGGTGAGAGTTCACATCAAGCAGGAGGAGGAGAGAGTTGTTTCTTTATCAGCACTATCTCATTTCAACAGAACAAAACAGAAAAAACACTGCAAATGGCAATAAAACAAAAAGAAGATATTTAAGTCTTGAAACGATGCATGATAGTTCATGCAAAAATGCTTTCCTTGTGGTGTTCCTGATAGGTTGGCTGCTCTTTAACGGTGCTGTAACAATTGCAATGCTTTTCCTTCAAATGCAACTTTTTTTTCAAACAATTTACAATATTTGCAAATTATATAAATCACTTTTTATAGACCTGAATACCTTAAGAACCTAGTTTCAGAAGTAGGAGCAAATTGCTTGATTCTCAGAAATGTGCCATAACCTCAGAGCCCAATGTAAAAGACAGCATCATCTGTCAATGCCTTGTGAAAATCAGACCAGGTCCAAAAGCTGCAAATAATGATACTTCCTATGTCTGTCCCATTAAAGTAATTTCAAATGGCTTCATAAAAACCTCACTTGCTTTTAAAACAATAAATAGAAAAAAAATCATAGTGCTTAGTTCCGATTTCTGTTCACACAGTTCTTCCCCATAAATGTTCAGATTCACCTCTCCAGCTTTAAGCTGTCCTCAATACGAAACGCAGACACGAAATCCCAACTTTCCATCTTTCCCCAACCCAAGCACTGACTGCTCAGGAGTTAAGAATAGCAGCAGCAAGCTGATAGAAAACTGGGAAAAGGAGAGCATCTGAAAATTAATGCTTGGATTCACAGCATTATCAGGATAGCCTGACTGACAGCTAATCTTAGATGCATCTATAGGAAATTTCATAATTTAGTTTCTTTCACTGCACATGGAACAGGAAGTATTACACAATGACTACAGTTAAATGTAAATATACAGCCTCTTAATTTCTTCAGATATCATCTAAACAGGCAGGCAGATTTATATGTATTTGTCTTTCCCAGAAGACATCCTTCAAATCAAACAGCAATAGAAGAGGATTATCTAATTTCCTGAGCCTGCAACAGAGGCAAGAGTCATACACAGACCTCTCTCACAGGGACAGAGGTCCAGGTGAGCTTTCAGCTGCAGGAAAGCCACCCCAAAGTTACCTTGGCCAACAGAAACTGTTGAACTGTAGCCCATCTCACAGGCATGGGCTATTGCATCCTGGGTGAATATTCAACATCCCCAAAACACAAACAGTTCAACATTTCCTCCAATGGATGAATATCCAACATCCTCCAAAACACAAACAGTTCAACATTTCCTCCAATGGATGAATATCCAACATCCTCCAAAACACAAACAGTTCAACATTTCCTCCAATGGATGAATATCCAGCTTTAAACACATCCCATAGGACATGCGTGTCTTAACAGAAGTGAAATCCTAACTTGAAACCCACACAAAACACAAGACATCATGTATTGCACTAATGAATAAATACCTATGAGATACAGATGTTAATGGTGATGTGGGATAAAAATAGGACTGAGTTTTCAAGGGCAATTAGTGACTTCTGCTTAAGCTGCAGTCAGTGCTGTTGGAACATTTACTGGTTTTACACATATACACTCATACACACAGACTTTCTCAGACAGTCGCTCTGATGCTTTCCCCATGTCCCCTTTCTTTATCTTCTACAGTTTCACCTAATTCCCTTTTTCCTTCTTTTTCTCTTGAATCAGAACACACCTATACAATAGTGTATTTTGGGTCCTTTAAGAAAGAAGAAACAAACACAAATAATTTGCACTACTCCCTGCACAAACAAAAACACACTGCAATGGACACTGACTTTTCTTTCCAGCACATCAGTTTCCTTCAACAAGCTGCACTCCAGCAAAGGACTGGAAAAACACATCTTAAAAATAAATTAATTAGCTTCCTACAAATTAAATTTTTCCTTTCTGTATTCCTAAAGCTTTTATCTACAATTTCCTCTTTTACTGTCAACAATAAAATTGATTAAAGACAAATTACATTTCTGTAGGCATTGATTCGCTAAAGCTTTTGATGGAGCCCATTCCGGATGCATCTGATCCGATAGATCCTGCTTGGGAAGCTGCCACGGACTCCAGACAGCGTTTGAAGTGCAGTTATGCAATGGATGCCACAGTGCCCGAGCAGGCAAATGATCGGGCCTTTACAAGGGAGCCTTTGGTAGATGAGCCATTCACACCGCTCCGAGCTGGGCTCCGGGAGCAGAGGCTGCAGCTCTCTGGGCACGGAGCGGCTCAGGGTGTGCTCAGAAGCTGCTGCACAGCGACCACAAAAGTGGTCATTGGGAGTAGTTCAAAACGCTTCACAAGAATGCTTTGATGCTATCCAGAGCAGGGCTACTGGCCGGTAGCTAAACTATAATTATGCTGGCTGGATCAGAAAGTCAGGGTTGAGTTGCAAGAATTCCCTTCTCGGCTCACCCGTTCCAGACCTTGATCAAGGCCAATGTACTTTTGGGAAAGTTCAGTTCCAGTGAAAATGTAAGCCTGCAGCCGAAAACCTCCTGGGTTCAGTTTTTTGTTTTAAAATCTAGGTCAAGTCATTCTCATAGTAGTGGCAGACTTTCCATGCAGGTGGGGATACTCTACCCAAAAAGGTACAAAGAAAGAAATGTTTACAAAAATCTAACAGTAGGTGTTAGGAAAAAAACCAAATTAGCATCAGTCCATTATAAGCTTTGTTTCTGGCCTGACTACCATCTGTGATGGGAATTTTGTTATGCAGTGAAACAAGAGCAAGATAGAGCTTTAAACAATTGCCTCGAGCACACAAGTCCTGTGTTTATTCCTAGGAACATATTCATAAATTATAAACTGCAGGAGGACCACTTGGACTGCAGAAAATTACTTCATCATGACATGTTCTGACTGCTCTGCGACCAGCCTAATTCTCACTTGTCTTGTTCAGGTCCACAACCACCGTGCACCTGAACAGTGGCACTGAACTGGGTGTGTCAGGGGTGAGTGATCATCAGCACTGACATTTCCCACCAAGCTGGGCCGGGTGACATTGCCCTTGCAAACACTCCTGCTCCGGGGGCAGGACAGCACTGACCCCTGGCTGAGCCCTCCTTTGAGCTCACTTCTGCTTAGAGACCAGGAAAGGCCAGAACCACGTGAGAGAAGTTAAATTCAGCATCCAAGCTCCACTTGGATCCTGCCATTTCCCTGGGCACAGATCGCAGTTGTGGACTTTGTTAGGCTTTTCCCAATCCTTGCTGTCTGTTTTTACTCCCCTGCATCCTTCCATAAACACGTGTCCCAACTTGAGCCTAGCACCCAGCTTTCGCCTCCTTCAAATTCTGCTGATGGGAGGAAGGGTGACATCTATTCTCTGCTCTCTAAACTGATCTAAAACAGGGCATCAACTAAACAATAATTACAACCTCCAATGTGTTTATTTGCTGTGTGCTTCAGGACATTGGTTTATGGAAGCCTGTGCACAATGCACTCTCACACCAACCCCATTTTCAGACAAAAAACCTGGCAGGGAATCACAATTTTTTTCCCCTCACCCCCAAAGAATCCTTATGATAGTGAACTTCCTTTAAGCAGCCTTATTTTAAATCTGACCATTAAAACAAAACTGCACAAAACAATACACTAATATCTTATGGACTACTTCATATGGTAAGGAGTTACCTTGTTAATTGAGCTGTCTCTCAGAAATTAATGCTTTTTTTTCTTGTCTTAGGAAGTCAGGGTACCTTATTGTGTTTGTGTATTTCAGTTCACTCTGCCTTACATTACCCTGATTAATTCTGGCAGTGACAACTGGAGAAGTAATTTAAAATCACGATCATACAGAGGCATTGCATTTTCCTGCAGCAAAATCAGCACTCCTGTTTAACTCTCCTGACCTTTCATTTCCTGTGAAGGAGCACAGGAGGTAAAATCTGTTTCTGAAGGCACTGCCTTAAGAGTTCTCACGAGTTTGTTTTTGAATTATTTTCCCTCATAACAACTGAAAATGCATTCAATATTATACCTAGAGAGACCACTGCAATGGTCTCCATTCCAGTACTGCAATGACACCAAACAGCTACACTACAGGTGGAATTAGGCTAAAACACCAAGCAAAGTCAATCTAAATTTATCTTTGTCAACCTTGAGAATAACAGAGAAGAAACCGTGGAATGCAAATGTTAGGGATGAGAAAAATGACTTGTTTGCTGGGTAAAGTTTGCTTTGAATAAATATGTGGAAATACTGAAAACAACAAAATATACAAAGATGACTAGAGGGAGAATTTAAGCACATTGGACTTGTAATTTGTTTCCCTTGAGTTTCACTTCTTGTTTCCATCTAATTATAGCTCCTGAAATATTTTTAGGGAATAATTATAATATAATGACAGTTATCTATGTCAATTGTAAGTCATAGATGGCTTAACTCCTCTTTTTAAGAATTGGTCTTAACTATTTTCAGACTAAGCACGTACTTCCTGTAACTTCCCAAAATAACATTTGGCGATCACTGGAGCTAGAAGAGCTGCTGCTTGCTGGAGAGTGACACTTGTAATGTGTACAAAAAGATCAAATATAAATTTATCAGAGAGCACCTATCTGAATGTCTGTTACGACACAGTCAGTCATTGATTCTTCACTGACAAGCTGCTGAAAATCACTTCTACTCTGCACACACACAAACCTAATAAGCAGCAAAAGAACCTCAAAAAAAGCAAAGAAAAAACACCTCAAAAAGCCATTAAATTCTTATAGGTTTGAGCACAGCTCTTTTCAAAAAAATCTCACCTATTCAGCATCAATTTATATTACTGTTATGTATGCCAAACATCCTGCTTAAATAACAAAGCTGTTAAACAAATGGACTGACAAACCCACATCACAGTTATGACATTATTTGCTTAGCAAGGATATGTGATTATTTTACAGTGATGGAAGTTTCATTAGGAAACACTTGCACTGCACTGCCAGACAGCAAGGTGTGTAGCACATACTGTGGGAAAGAGACTCTGATCTGCACACAAAGTTCATTTGGGATCCCATCAAAAAGAAAGTTCTCTGAGCCATTGGTCTTCTGGTTTCTTGTTTCTCTTATTCTAAAGCCAGGGTAAGTTTAATAGGATGCTATCTCACACTGGAAAGTTCTGCCTTTTGAGTAATGTAATTACTGCATAACCATGTTCTAAATTGTGTTTATTTAATNTCAAAAAGAAAGTTCTCTGAGCCATTGGTCTTCTGGTTTCTTGTTTCTCTTATTCTAAAGCCAGGGTAAGTTTAATAGGATGCTATCTCACACTGGAAAGTTCTGCCTTTTGAGTAATGTAATTACTGCATAACCATGTTCTAAATTGTGTTTATTTAATGAT
>VZUA01088850.1:0-14516 GCA_013401035.1 Horornis vulcanius
AACATTCTTTCCAAGGACCAAAGCTCTGAGAACAGTGACACTTCACCTTCTGAGCTGCAGCATCTGCATCACACCTTTCTGCACTTTAACAGCAACAGGAGTGTTTCAGCTCAAGCCAGGATAAATCCTTCCTCAGCAGTAACACCCAGATATTATTTCTTACATTCTCTCACACAAAAGGATACAGACACAGGAAAATGCAGAGCTGAGCTGCTTTCAATAATCATGTCCACAGACAGTGACCTGACAAGACAACTTTGTAGCAACTTGGATTCAGACTAATGATTTGTGCCCCATAAATTTACTTTTCTTGTCAAGCTGTCTGCAACAAAGCACAGTCAGTTCAGCATACTGGATACTGTATTCTATACCATGTTAATCTTTGCTAGTTCACTGTTTTTTATTGCTAATTGGGGCTGCACCTGAAAGCCCAAGTACCAAATAAAAAAAGTCTCACTGTAACTACAGGTCTGATAATGAGAAAATAGTGACTTTGAGATCACAACTTCCATTGCAGATGGAGAAAGGAAGCACTGGCAGAGAGGGAGGGAAAGGAGCTGCTCACAGTGTGAGGTAGGAACAGAGCTGCCATTAGTCCTGGCTTTTTGTCCTTCAGCCTGCACACCTAAATTATCACAGTTTGTTTCTTCCACTTACTTGGGAATTTTGAACAGGTGCCTGTTATAAAGCTTCAGAATTTGACCTGTATTTGGTGATTCTAATACACTGAAATATGTATTTACTACCAAAACCTGAGTTTGGGTGAATGAGGCAAAAGACCTCATTACTCTCACAGTGGTACACAAATGAACAAGGTATACAAATGTAAAACTATCAACACTAGAGCTTTATGTATTTAAGATGGGTTTTTTTTTTCCAAATGGTAAAACATATGGCAAATATCTTAAAAACAAGATTTGGAAAGATCAAAACAAATACATAAATACTAAAGTGCTTCTATTTTTTCCTCATTTGTGTAGTCATCTCAGTTCACCACTGTAAGAACTTTGATCTTTATAATCCTTTGTCTCTATATTCTCAAATATCATAACATGCATTGATGCCCATGCCCCTAAAGGCACAGAGTATATTTTATAATGACATGATGCATCCTGTCAATGCAGGTCTGTGTCTGCTGCCCATGTTTATCACCATCAGTGGAGAGTCTGTAATGCACATTTAGACATCTGTGTAATACTGTTATTGAAAAACGGTATATAAACAACCTTGGCTCCTTTAAAGTATTAGGATGGATTATTTTTCTGCTACATAAAAATTGCTGTTGTAAAACTACATCCCCAGGAGCTAATGTAGACATATTATTTATGTAGTAATTCAGTGAATAATTCCAGTGCTAATTACTTATTTTCTATATTTGTAGTTATACACAGAAAAACTACTGGAGGAATTCTCCAGCTATGATTGGTTTTCTGTTAACTATTGGTGATTACTCACTAGAGCTATTCATTAAATATTGAAAGGTGGTATATAATTAATAAAACCATATTTTTTCAATAAAATACGTGAAGCAATCCCCTTGTTACCACTTTGATTAATTCAGGTGTCATGTATTACAGCAGAGAATATTTGAAATCTATAGGATTTTCTGTATTACTGTTGCAGTAATTCAATAAATATGCAAAAGAAGCAGTCATTACCCTTCATGAATACTCTCTGTCTCTGGCATGCCCTGTTTGGTCACTCTGAAGAGTCTCATAATCCACAGAGCCATTCAAGATACACCAAGAAGGAGGCGGGTAGTGAGTTCAGACAGCTCTGTTTGGTTCCCAGACTTGGGCAGACTCCACCATATTCACACAAATGGAAAGTGCTGATTTCTCTTGGGAAAAATCATCCATATGATGTTCCATGTATTAACCCCAAATGTGGCCAGGGCAAGTGAAAAGCTGAGCAGTGCCACTTTGCCTTTGAGCAGGGCTACGGAAAAATCCAGGTGTGACCAAGACAGACTGTGTCCGTGTAACTGAGTTAGAGAGCAGGACAGTTAAGGGACACCAAGAAGGGGAGGAAAACATCTTCCATCCAAGAAATATTTTCCTCTCACAACATTAAAAGAAGTTGAGGGAGGGTGTCAATTTGTGTTTGAAGCTGTCCTGGAGAAAACACAGGTATCTACCCCATGACAGCAATGCAGACTCGTTTTTCTGCAGCTCTCCAGTGACTATTCATTGAACTAGAAGTTAGTACAACCACACAATACCAATATGTATGGCACTAAAAACAAGGGACAAAGCTTGAATTAAACACTTGTTTTACAGGTGTTTTTGTACTGAGGGAAGTAATGAAACCCTTATCTGTAGATAAAGTGTATTGTTCCACTGAGGTTTGGGATATACACCCTGCAAAGTCAGTGCTGGGTGAGCTCCACAGGTGACCCCAGAGAACAAACCTCAGTTTTAAACGCTGCCATCTCCGCATGCAGTTTCTCAGGTCTGTAATAGGCCGAGCCAGCGTGGACTGCAAATCTCACATCTGTCTGTTTTCCATCCCTGCTCATCACACTGAAGACAATCACATCACTCAGCCTTGCAGGTAATAGTTTTGCAAGGAACTCCTTGAACTCGCCATATCTTGTTTTGCCATGTTCATCTCTTCTTATGAACTCCTCTGCTGTCACATCTGGTCAGGGGATTCAAAAATAGATAAAGGTGAATGCCTGGGAGTTCATAGGTTAATTTCTCAATCTATTTCTTATTTAACAATATGGAAACATACCAGAAAGCACCCTACAGTGACAAGCAAATCAAATCTTGATATAATAATACCTACACCCCATAAACATTCATTTAGAGAAGCAGCTGATCTAAACTCTCACCAGCAAATAAAACTAACCTGAGAAACGCACAGTGGCTGAGTTTTGTATGGCTTCATTTTCCAGGTCTCTGACATGGATTTGTACTGTAGATATAACATCAGGACAAACTCCATCAGAAACTCTAACTCTTAAGTTGTATATTCCCTGAGGAGTGTTATCCACCATCAGCAAAGACCCAGTCCTCTGATTTAATCTGAAAGATCTAGACAGAAATCTTCAATTAGGAAATCTTAACAAATCAAAGTTGAGGACTCACTTTATTCATTAACACCATTCAGAAGGCTTTAAATGTTACTGTGAAGGGTATAGGGCCAAAACTCATGGGAATTATCCATCAACCTCAGAAAGACACTTCAGCCACCTTAACAGGGAAATGACAATCTGCAGATCTCAAAGAGATGTTCCTGCCACTCAGCCTTTGCCAGATGTGAACAAAAGCAATGTGCAGCTGAACCACGTGGTTCAGCACAGTCATCATGCATTAATTACTCTGAGGTCAGTAATAGGGAGTGGCAAACCCACAGTGATCATTCAGGTTCTCACATTTCTATCTGTAACAGTGTATCTGTAAAAAATCTCTCACAGAATCTTCACTGGGCACCTCAAAGGGCCAGTAATCAGCAATTATGGAAATATTCCATGACCATTATTATGGAACAGTGATCTCTTGGCATGGAAACAAGCCCAGGGGCTGCTGATGGACAGAAAGTCTTTAATTCTGGGCTACATAAAGCTTTTAAACTTTTAGTCACAGCACAGACTAAAATTCACATTCACTTTCACATCCATTTTTTTCCCTTTCAGACAGCATATAGTTATGCCATAGACCATCTCACCTTATGATATGAACATATAATGTCTAAGTAGGAATTAAGGGTCCAATTCAACATTTCAATTAACAGAAAAAAACTCCACTAATCTGAGTCACGGTTTTCACACGCAATTGTAAATTTAGCTATCAAAGGAGAACACCAAATTCCCTTCCACTTTTGACGAAATTACTCCATTCTTTGCTTCTAAATTCAGGATTTGTATTCCATCAGCCCTAACATCTGAGAGCAAGCTTAGAAACTCTGCCTATTTTTAAACTGAAGCTTCCAGAATGCACATTTCTAAGTAAATTAACTATGACATCTGACTAAAAATCAACATCATGGTGTGATACTGCATTGTCTTGGAAAAAATATTTCATGCAATAATTTCTTAATACCTAGTAACCCAAGTGAAAAAGAAAAAGAGCATTCAAAAGGTACATCCCTTAATACACTCAACAACCCTGGCTTTATGCACATCCTGAACTCAGAGAAATACATGGTGAGCAAAATAATTAGAGAAGCATAAATATTACTCATTTTGACAGAAATACAATCCTCACTTGAGCAGTTTTCCTTCAGAGAGAAATGTTTTATTGTCCCAGTCATCCTGATCTGGTGCAAACACATCCCCAAGCACTGTTGTTGACCATTTTCCTGTTGAGATAAATTATAATAAATCTGCATTTAATTTTTGCTTTTCAGTGCGCTTTATATTCTGTCACATTCATTACTGCATTTATTATTTTCAGACTCCTGCTCAATTTACTGATGATTATGATCCAAGATTCTTAAAACAATGCATAGCCTGTCATATGATTTCTGCCAGTTCTGGCAATGTGAGTACACTGGAGATGTCACATGAAAGAAGAAAAGCTGGAAACAGCACAAAGCAATACCAGAATCATACATAAATACAACTCTCTAAAAATTCTCAGACAAAAGAAAAATTAAAAATCACCATATTAAGAGTTAATTCAAAATGATTCATTGCTACTCTACTATTTTGAAGAGCACACAAGTGGAACCCAGCAGAAGAGGAGCAGCATCTTATGGGGTACAGCCTGGGAGAGAAGGCCATGATTGGGAAAAGGAAAAGGGCAAGAAGACACCAAGGTGGGCCAGGTCTTGGTGATTTTTCCAGGCCCTTGGAGGCAGACACAGAAGAGGAACATCTATCGTTACGATTCAGGACGGCTCACGTAACAACACGTAGACTCCAATCCTCTTGGAGGGCATACAGCAAAGACTTTATTGAGAGAAAGACTTTTTATACAGTTACAGTACAATCAATAGGATTGGTTGCTTAGAGCCCACACCTTTTTGTAAACATCTTTGCCAGTAAACAAGTTGGAAAACACCAGGTGTCAGGAGGAGGCTATCTACAGGGATTTTTTATGGGGATTGTTTTGGGTTCCTCCTTAGGAATTCTCAGGCCAGAATGAGAGTATTATGTGTTTAGCTTTCTCACAGGCCCCAAGCCACTGCATGGAGCCTAAAAATCTACTTTCTGACCACTGTCAGTCCCCACAGAACATCAATCAAATTTTATAAAACAGCAAGAGGAACAAATCCAGGGAAGGAGGCTTTTGAAATCCACAGTCCAGGTTCAGCAATATGGGAGATTTTTAAGGTTGAAATCTGGAGCCAAGCCAACCTAGATGCTTCATTCTCTCATTTCTACAGTATGATCTGGTCACATCTTTTTCTAATTCAGGCATAAAAAACTCAGAAAATGTAACTGCAATACCTTCAGTAGGTGAACACTCATTAATGGAAAATAGATTTTATGGGTTTACAAAAATACTGCTTTTCCTGCAAGTTCAATATATACCTGCTTGCAGCTAACAGGTTTTTGGTAGATAATATTTTACACACTAAGGTCTGAGTTTTACAAATATATTTCACTTATTTCACTTTACTTAGGAGTTTACAGAACAGGAGCTGCACTTTTGAAGTATGTAAATAATTAAAGAAATAGCTTAACAGACTGCAAGAAAGAAATGAAGTGTAAAACTCTGCTATTTCATGAATCTGATACAATACCCAGGATCTGATCTAACATCCATCTAGCACTTACCTTTGTAGCTGAACACATAGACATCCTTGTGGCCAGACTCATGGCAGTTGTCATTCTCATCCCCAACTGTTATAGTCAGGGTGGTTGTGGAGCTCATAGCTGGAATCCCACTATCTGTTATAACTATTGGCAGGTGAAACACCTTCTGCTTTTCTCTGTCAAACGACCTCAAAGCTGTTATAGTTGCTGTGTTATTTCTGTTGTCAGTAAGAGAAAAATCCAAGGAATTCTGATAATCTGGTGGCAATGAATACGTGAAGGGTGGCCCATTTTCCTCAGCGTCCGGATCAAACGCATGAAGCAGCTTTGATGTATGGTTCATATGCACTATTTCAGGTTTCAGTGTGTTTTCCCAAACTACAGGCATGTATGGTGCCTCAAACCTTGGTCCATTGTCATTGATATCAAGCAAGTTAATTAAAACTGTAACACTTCCAGTGCGGGCAGGTGTGCCCTGATCTGAAGCTTGTACAATTAAAGCGTATTTCTGAATGGCTTCACGATCGAGCGCACTCGCCACAACCACGTGACCAAACTGGTCAACCACAAACTGTCTCATAGGATCTGACTCTGACTTTATAGAATAGATAATCTTCCCATTCAAATCAGAGTCCTTGTCTGTGGCCCTCACTGTGGTTACTGTAGTACCCACAGGCACGTCTTCAAATACAGGGTTCGTCTGAACAAACTGAGAAAGGAAAGCTGGGCTGTGGTCATTTGAGTCTTCAACTTCAATCAGGCACACTGCTACACTAGAAAAATCCAGATCTTCCACAGTAACAGTAAGATTAAACTGCCTTTCACGGGCGTTCTCAAAATCCAACTTTTTCTTCAGTCGAACAGTGCCACATTGCCATTCTTTGTCATTCTCAATATAAAACTTCTCATCTGGGTCTCCCCCGATGATACTGAACATTAAGTCTGCATTTTCCCCAACGTCTGCATCCGTAGCACACACCTGCAGGACTTCTGAGTCGATGGCACTGTTCTCAGGAATCGCTGCCTGCCACAGCGTCTTGGTGAATTTCGGAACGTTGTCATTGACATCTGCAACCCAGACTGTGGCAGTGCCAGTTCCTGTTAGCCCTCCCCCATCTCTTGCTTCAATAGTGAGAAAATAACTTTCAGTCCTCTCCCTGTCTAGCAGTCCCCCTGCCACGTGGATGGTCCCAGTATTGGGATTGATACTAAACATGTCAGAACCAAACTCGTTCTTCACGTTCTCGGTTATCCTGTAGGTCAGGACAGCATTTAGACCAACGTTTGGGTCATCACGATCGACTGCAGCCATTTCCATGACTAAGGTGTCTGCAGGAGAGTTTTCAAAGACATTCCCATTGCAGTCGTCAGGCATGCACGTGAACGTGGGTGCGTTGTCATTTATATCCCACACATTGATGATCACATCAGCAAACCCTGTGAGGCCTCCTCCACCTTCATCAGTAGCCAGCACAATGAATCTCCACAGTGCCCTCTCTTCCCGGTCCAGCCTCTTGTGTGAGTAAATGCTGCCTGTCTTCTCATCTATTGTGAAAATATCGCCTGCACCATACCCATGCAAGGAGTATCTCAAATCTCCTCCATCAACACCACTATCAGGATCACTGGCCAAAACCTACAAAAGTTTGGGGAAAAAACCAAACACAGAAAGTATGAAATATGCAGTGATTGCATCGTATCCTATGTGCTGCTTCAGTCTAAAGGAGTCCAAGCAAAAGCATGTGACATGGTATTAACCAACACGTGCATGCCAGGGAATAGCAAATCCAGGGACAATTCAGAGCAGGCAAATGTGCATTTTTAACAATGTTAACAATTTAACAATTTTAGTACTAAAATAGTATTATAGTTTTTTATATTCATACAGGTAGTTTAAATATGACATTCTGATAGCTACTTTAAATTGTCAATTATTTGCTTTTTAGGATCAACAAATGATCCATCCAGTTTATCCCACTTACTACCCCTGTAATTTATATTTTTTTCCACAGAAGTCCATTTCTTCTCCTCAGTGACAAAAAAAACTTAGTTAAATTACACTTCATCAATATATATGTGCTGAGTTACTTTTAAGATAATTGCACTACAGTAGTCTGTGGCTTTTCATTGAAATATTATAATCTGTGAAACTTCATACACTACCTGAAGTACAAAGACTGGTAAGGCATCCAGTTCCTCAATTATACTTCCATAGTATTCATTGATAGAAAAAACTGGAGCCTCATCATTTTTATTCATGATGTTGATGATGATAACTGCATAATCCTCCCATTTCCCATCAGAGGCCAACAAGTGGATCTCATACATTTTTGCTTCTTCATAGTCCAGTGGTTGGGCAATGAAAATGGCTCCTGTTTCTGGATCGACATCCAGCACTCCTCCTGTGTTCCCAGCTGTGATCTGATAGCGTAGTTTAGCATTTGTTCCTGTCAATTACCAACAGTGTCAGAAAACACACATTTCTTGAAGTAGGTTGATGATGAGATGAAGTACACACTGCACAATAACGGATTAGTGGTATTATTTTTATATTATCATTTTTGTGGTCTTTTAAAACATGCAGCTATGTCAGATTACTTAGCAGCATTTTCAGTTTTGGCGTGTCCAATTGTAGTTTGTCTCTACAAAATGTGTCTATGCAATGCAGTAATAATTCTGTTTTTACTTTATTTAGAGGGCAGAAATGAAGTGCCATATATCCATCACATCAGGTGCCCTGTCCAACACTACAGTGCAGATTTACAAGCAGCCTAAGTACCAAACTAAAAGTTCCTTGAGTAAGTAAATCCTTCTGCAGTACATCTTTACCACATTTGCCTCAGTCTCCTATAGAGTGGGAGGAATCCAGTGCAGTCAGGATTTCCTTGCACTTCACAATCACACAGAGAACAGTCCTTGGGACTTGTGCAACAAGAAGAAAAGCAGTGTTTCACCATACAGTGAAGCTGAATTAGCAGTGCTCCATGGTCAGAAGAGGGAAGCGTGCACTGATCCCTCTCTCTTTTATGAGCACTGGTAATGTACTTTTACATGATTTGTGGCTGAAATTTCTGATTTGTGGATAAAACAGTGCAGCTAAAATTCAAGATAGGCATTTAGGAAGTCTAGATTCAAATAAAACAAACAAACCAAACACGAACTATACTGTCCATCATAGAGAAAGCAAATGAATCTCACTGAAATCAAGTGTGACTTTTTCTAGTTAACCAGGACATTTTTATTGGCACCCATTTGTAAGAAAATGATCTGATCTATAAAAAATTTGTATCTGCGGGCACAGAAATTATCTCCTATCATCCCACATTAGTGCATGTCTCCTGAAATAAGAGATTGTGCCTCACAGCTCCGTTCATGCCTGATCAGTGCACACTTAAACAAGTTTTAAAATCTAGAGACACAACAGCATTTCCCTTTCTCACACCACCAAATATGTCTTGGTGTGCTGAGATCAACTGGTTCATACTTTAACCAGAGCTGTGGGGGATTGCAGTGCTTTACCTTCATCCTCATCGTTAGCACTGACTGTCAGGATGGTGGATCCCACATCCTGGTCCTCATCCACGTTCACCTCGTAGACGCTCTGGGCAAAGACGGGCTGGTTGTCGTTCACGTCGCTGACGGACACTCGCACGTAGGCCGTGTCTGCAGAGACAAGGAGCCAGAGACTCAAACCCCCAGCTGTGCCACTTCTGTCAGCTACAATCCCTTCACCTGTCTGCCTGCACATTCAATGAAGACAAATATGCAGACAATACTGAAACAGACCCTTAGGGTTGTGGACCGTATATACACCAACATTACTCAAAAGCACTTGGGTATCAAATAAATGTCACATCCAATTTGTTTAAACACATACCACATGAATAATTGAATAATTGATGCCTAATATGGCAGTCGTACACTGTTTAGTCATAACTTTTTGTCCTGAAGCCACAAAATTTTAAGTTTTTGTTTAAGCGGGGTGATCAATTGAGAAAAGGATTTTTTATCTTGCATGTTCCTGCTTCATAATTCCTTTTGACTGACTACCGTACCATATGCAGTGTTTTGAGAAACACTTGCACTGCCCAAAGATTTGCATCCTACAGATAATAGGCACATCTTTGCTAGCTAGATAAACTCTAAATATGAAGACCTATAGGTTTTGGGTTTTTTTCAGAACAAAAAGCTTGCTTGATCATCATGTAAAGTTTATGTTCCAGCTCTGATATAACTGTCACACAGATGAATGGTAAAAAAGCCACCATGAAACCAGAACAACAGTCACTCTTTCATAAGGCATGAAAAAAAGAAAGGAAATTACCATTTAATCTTGCATTTCAGAGCCTCTGTTTTCAGACACAATCCAAGTAATAACACACTTAGCACAGCCATCTGTCTCTTACCAGAGTTTGGTTTCCCATGCTTTCCAGGTCGAGCTGATTCAGACCCATCCACGGACTTGACTTCCAGAAGGTAGGAGCCCTTCTCCTCCCTGTCAAACACTGAGGTGGTGTAAATGGAGCCTGTCTGGGGGTCCAAGCGGAAACAGGTGTAGTCTCTGCCACTGTCATGCAACAGGGAGTAAGTTATCTACAGGATTAAAAAGAACTTGTTAATATATACTTTCCTTTTGTTGCATAGTTCACAACTAGAATAGTACTTAAAGAGAGGAAGAACTGTCCCATGTCCAAGTTCTTGATCAGGCCAAGCTGATCAAGCTTGGGTAAAACTGCAGCTTCAGCAATCTGGTCTAAAGCCAATTAACTTCCTTGACTGCTGATCTGTAAAGGAAAATAATTTGTCTAATCAGCTCCTGATTTCACTAGCACACATTTGTACAGTGTTTGTGCTGCAGCACTTAACTCAGCTAAAGATCCCAAGTATTTCTACAACAGCCACAGGTGAGCTGCATATGAACCTGCTCAGGATCACTGACCACGTTCTACCCTCTATTATATGCATGGTTCTGTGATTTGACTTCAGCTTGCACTCTTGTTCTAAGGATGTATCTATTTTCAAACTTTTTTAAACAGCAAGGAATGCATACTCTTTGGGTATTAACTTGCCACACTTCGTAAGGATTCAGTTTGCAGTACTGCCAATGATTTCCAACTCACAGAAGCTTTTAACACAGTTTTCCTTCCATTCATTTATCCAATCTCATTTTAGGTCTATGTAGAACTTTCCAAACAGAAGAATTCTACAGCAAGTATTTCAACCAAGCTACAGGCCGTGTAAATATTTCCTCTTTGTTTCCCACATCACACCTACTAGTTTTAGTTGCATTTTTCACATGGCAACACAGAGAAGTATGTAATTAACTACTTTATTTCATTCTATATTCTGCTATTAGTCGTCCCTTTTCTGGGTTGAAGATTTCCAGACTATTTAGCCATTGCTCATGCAGTAGTTATTCCATAGCTTTCACCAGGGGAGATGAAGGTCCCCACTTCCCTACCTCACCATGCTGACCAAGGTCGAGGTCGGTGGCAGACACCTGGGTGACAAATGTCCCCACATCAGCTCCCTCTGTTACTGAGGCTTCATAAATGGATGAAGTGAAGAATGGGACATTGTCATTGACATCTAGAACATCAAAAGGAGCACAAAGAGAGAAAACTATAAAACTTTAAAGGACAGAAGCACAGGATTATACTGTGACATCACTGAACAGCTCACACACCTGTGACATTAACATAGACCGTGGTGAATGCTGCCAGAGGAACTGCAGCCACGTTCTGTGCTCGCACCCGCAGCAGAAAGCTCTTGGTTGTTTCATAATCCAGTGGCTCAGCTACCAGGATTGAAGCAGAACCATCATGTCTGTTTGGAGTCAGGTAGAAACGAACTGGCATGTTGGTCTCTGGGACAAGCCCCTCTTCCAGGTTGTAAGTGACACGGGGATCTCCAAGGGGAGAAGTTGCTTTGATTGTCTGCACAGTTCAAAAAGTGTGTGTAATCAACCCTTCTGTAAGTACAGCAACATTTCTAAAAGCTTTTGTGTTTTGATTCTCCCAGATATTCAGCTACAAAACAAAAACTCTTTTAAAAGCTCACTACATTTACACAAATAAACCATGTTCAGTTCCTCTGCAGCCTGAGAGCTACAGACAGATAAACAACCTTACCAAAATTGAGGCATCCCGTGTCGTATTCTCTGGAATAACAACTTCATAGCTGTCTCTTTCCCACTGTGGAGGCTGGTTTTTTGCACTGGTTACAGTTACAGCAAGTTCAACTTTACTGCTTCTGTTGCCTCCATCTGTAGCAGTAATCTCTCGAATTATAGATGATTTCTGAACAGTAAAAAAGGTTTCATTACAGAAGGTTTTGAGCCGGCCTCCAAAATAAATTAATACAGAAAAGTAAAGGTACACTTTAAAATAACCTTCACAGAAGAAAAAATCTGAAGCTGAACTCAAAATATGAACTAGGTGTAAATTTGATGAAAATTCTATTTACTTTACTGAAGATGGCTGACGAATTTTACTAGATGTCTCGGTAAACCTAAGCAAATGTTGCACAAAATTTGAAACCAAACAGAGCCAAAAACCCACTTTGTGGAAGCCCTGGATTCTTCAGCTTACCTGTTAACAGTTCTTGTTTTTAGGACTGTAGGGTTATTAGAGACATTAAAGAAAATACATTAAAAGAATACACCTTCACCAAATTTTGTGTTTCAGTTACTTAGAAGTTAAATGTCAGTATTAAAAATATCTATGGGAAGACTGACATCTGCAACCATAGTTCCATTCCAACACAATTTACTTTAAAACCCGAAAATATCAAACTGCTTGTGTAGGTATTTAGAAATAGCTGAAACTGATCAATTTTAGATAAATACATGAATTATGCTTTCACCTTCCTGCGGGACAGCTATGCTTAATGCACCACAACTGACAGATCAAGTTGGGAATCTGTATCAGGACCAAAATTTCACACTTGTTCCTATTCAGGTTTGTGTCCTGACTCACTGCCTGTTAGCACAATGAAGCCCTACACTTGGGTTCTTGCTCCCTGCTTATGACCTCAGCCTTCCAGTCCTTGGGATCAGCATGCCAAAGCCAGGGAAATGGGAAGAGCAAGTCTCAGAGGCAGTGCTGTGGCTGCTGCTTCCCAGCTGAAAGCTCTTATGCAATTCACAGTCCATGAACCCAACAGCTAAAAGCTTTAGACTCATGTTTAATTTAAATAGCTGTATTGATCCTTTAACCTGAGGGGGTAACCCAAACTCATGACCCCAGTCCCTCTGGTGACATATTGAAACAATCAGCTTAAAAAGGAAAGCAAGCACCATACCTGAGATATGGGTTGGTTCACAAACACCCAGCCTGTGGTAGGATTAATCTGTAAATAATTTGGTTCATCACTTGCTATGGAATATGTAATGGCAGCATTTGAGCTGTAATCATCATCACGGGCTGCGACACGTAGGAAGCTGGTCCCAACTCTTGTGTCCTCTCTGAGGAAATCTAATGTAAGGAAAGGATAGTTCAAATTGATCATTCATTTGCTAAACTACCATGGATATTTTAGTAAGTCATAAAGAAATAACTGCCATACATTATTGCTTTAGTATAATTTTCTCTTCCTTGGAACAATGGCCACACACACTGAGTATTTTAAAGGGTTGCTATAATTCCAGAGCTACAGATCATATCTGAACTTCTTATTACCCCATTCATAACCTGGATTTCTTACTTCTTATAAGATACTTCTTTTAACTGCATTTTAACTCAGAGAATAATTGCTCTGTATGAATGACATGGCTATTGTTTCAAGGAACCGCCCCATAAGGCAGGCCTAGGAGCCAAGGCTGTACATGTTACATCACACATTACACAGAGTAACAGCTTTGCAATAAATAAGCAAAGTGCATCTCTGGATGCATCAAAATTTGTCACATGTTCTACTGCCCGGATAGGCAAAAACCCAAAAATCTGAGACATGGGGTACGCTCACACTCAGGGCACTGAAACTCTATCCAATGACTCTCAATTACATTCATAGTGGGTGTTTTCAAATCTGGGGTCATTGTCATTTTGGTCCAGGATGACAACATTGATCTGACATATTCCAATGAGTGGCTCCGCTGCCTGATCTGTTGCTGTCACAGTGATGGGATATTCCCTCTGCTTTTCTCGATCAAATACCTGAACAGTTGTCAGAACTCCTGAAAACAAATTAAATAGCAAAGAGTTAAAATTCTGGGCATCTGGCAATATTCTACATGCAGATGTTTATTTTTCTGTCAATCCATTGGGATACAATGCAGTAGGTTAAGGACACCTATAACATTAGCTTCAGGTTCAAGGATGCAACCCCGAGATTTAACAATTGCAAGCTGACATTNGGGAGAAAGGAATGTTTCATATCTTTTATCCTCCAGAAATTCAGCCTGAACTTAGTTTTGGCCTTCTAATATTTAGTTCCTTTGCTGTTTGTAAGACTGCTGTCATTTGTATAAATCACTTATATGCCATTAGCAATGTTGTAAGATAATGTGCACTTAAAATAGGTTTGTTTGGGCTTTTTAAATCCAGTTATAAGTTACGTCACAAAGCAGAACTTCCGTGTTTCAAGGAAAACATCAGTTTTAGTTCAGTACTGGACATGTATGAAACTTAGTTTCATGGAGGACTTGCTCATGCAGTTAATGCAGTTTACATTTGGTCTGCTGTCAAAACACCAAATGAAAAAGCAGGAAGTCTGATTTTATCTAAGCCTTTTCTCCAACAGTGTTACAAGGTGGTTTCTCCATGCCATTATCAGCTCTGACATTTGCTTTACCTGTGTCAGGATGAAT
>VZUA01088851.1:0-17500 GCA_013401035.1 Horornis vulcanius
TTTTTTTTTTTTTTTTTTGTGGAGTGCATTTGTTCCATTTTGAAGTGTCAGCTCAGTCTGACAAGATACAAGAGTCTGGAAAGACGAAAAGTTTTGGGTCCAGGGAATGGGAGCAATGTGGTCATTGCTCTTTTCTTCAGCAGAAAGGCAGACATCGAGCTGGTTTCACAGGGATCATTTCCAAATGTCAAAGAGACTGGAAAATTTTGAGATATTAGAATATGGGAATGTAAATTGGGAGATAGGGACTATTTTAAATCATTTGATTCTTTCCTTATTTTTGTTTCTCATTTAACAACATAATCAATCTCAAAATAATGAGGTTGAATCCTTTGCTTGGTCAGGTTTTTTAATACAATTCCAAACACCACAGAGAAGAAAGAATTCTGGTATCTGAACAGAAGGCTACAGAGAGCAAATGGGCTAAATAACACTAAAATATTACTTAACAGGAGCTTTGTTGTGCAACACGACCCAACAAACAGTAAACAGAAACATGTCCCTCACAAAAGCAATTTAAGCTCTCCTCAAAAAACAAGTTCCTTTGATTTTTTAGAGGCTTTGATAGGGTACAAGATGCTCAGATGTTTCAGAGAGGAGAAACACAAAAAGCCCTAGACAGATAATTTAATTCCGGAGCACCCACAGTTACCCTGCTCTGTTACAATGGAAGACAAATTTTGTGGAAATAAGTATTTCATCTCCAGGAGCCACAAGGATCTAAGAGCCTTTTCCTCGTGTGTTTACATTGCTTAAGTTCTTCATTTCCTCTGCCCGCAGCAGAGAATTGCACTGGAATTGAATGCACGGTAAAACTCCCGTGTAGGAAAGGTTTATGCATTATGTTAAAAAGCTCTGCCTTGATAAATGGTGCCATTAGCATCTGGAATTCACTGCATCCCAGTCAGGCCATTCCGAAAACACTCCTTAAAAGTGTAACAAATTTGCTCAAATGCTAATGAGCTGAACCACCACTGTTGATCTCGTGAATGGAGCCAAATAGGTTTAAAAGTTGAAAGTATTTGTGTGTCACTGGTAGGCACACTTAGTGCTCTAAGTATATATCACTTTTCCTGGGAAAAAATTGTATGTGCTCCCAGCTTAGGGCTCCCTGCTGACAATATGTACCAAGTGGTCATTAGAAAAGATTACTTTTTCCTACTCTAAATTTCATGTCCGTGGGATTGAATACCAGAGTTTTCAAAATATCAGCTATTTTAATCAAATTTTTTTCATCTGTAGTGTCATCCAACATTCTTATTCCTAATAATCGGCTGGTAGATGTCCGCTGCACTGAAAAGGGCCTTTTTGCCTCTGGGTAATAACAGACTTTTCACCTTTTTGGTACAAAGGAAGCAGGGGTGGAAAGGCAAGCAGTGAAATTTAGCCCTGTCTGTTGATGTGTGGAAAGAGGAGAGAGGGAAATGACCTCTCTGGGCAATACTTTGTTGGAAGTTGTAGTTTCCTAACAACCTTCCAGACAAAGGCACAGCAGCCAGCAGTGGATAACTTGGTAGCAAACCACTTTTAAGGCAGCAAGAAAACCTCACCTGAAATGTGTGTGTAGGTTTTTTTAAAAAAGTCAACAGAAAAATGTTTTTGTTAGAGCACAGGAGAAGCCAGAAATGTGCAACCAGAAAATCTAAAGTGAGTCTATGGTCTGGTTCTACTCTTTAGTCAAGCCCAAGCAGCTGGAGCCAAATTCTGTATTGCATGACAAAGATGTTTAATGAAATGATATACAGAGTGACAGGAGACCACCAGGAAAATAACGAAAATAATGGCAGATTATTTTCATTGGCTTCTGCTCTCCCTTGGCTCATCCCTACTCCCAGGCATGGAGCTGAGCTGCAGTGAGGAATTGGGCAGGAGTCTGACTCCACTTCCTTGGCTTTCCATGGTCAGTGGCCAGCCACAGACTCTGCAGCCAGGAGCTGTGGGGCACTCGCAGAGTTCCAAGATTTCCCCTTCTCTGGGTTGCTCCAGACACACTCACACAGCAACACTGAATTATTCCAGAAATAAATCCACCCTCCCACTCCACTCAAACATGCTCTAATCACATTCTACAGGTGCTGGGCCACAAGGAATTTTTTATGCACAGAACTTGCTGACCAAAAATGATATTCAAGGTCATAATTATTCACAGATGAGGAGTGAGATTTGTAAATGTTTTTATGAGGGGAAAAGCAACTGAAAGGCCCTCAAATCCTATCAAGTGAAAACCGTTTTTCTCTGTTTTTCAAGTGAAACTTCCTCTGCAAGTGACAGAGCACTTTGAAATCCAATAAATTAGAAAAACACCAACTTTTAAAACTGTAATAAAGCTTGGAAATGAACTGATTATTTTATTTTATGGGTTGCACATCAACTCAAAAAAAAAGAGAAAAGATCAGTGAATCCCTCAGACCTTCCTGGCATCACTATATGCTACAAGGAAAGCCTTTTATTCTTTTTCAGGAATAAATTTACTTTACAGAGCAGCACAATGATAGAGTGCAGAGCTCCCAACATAAATGGAATACTCCGGGCAGAGCTTCCACCGCTCGGAGTAAATTCAAGAAAAATATTGACCGCCCTGTGTGTTTTCTTTGCTCTGCAGTCTGTAATATTTCTAGGAGGATGCACAACAAAGCACTTGCCTCCTCCTGCACTGTTGTCAGAAGAATTTGCTGAATGCATCTGAGAGTTGACGTGGCCTGTGAATCTCCCTGCCTTGTTTGCAGAGATGCAAACTTGCGGTGCCCCAGCTTTGCGTCCTCTGCTTATTCTCTGCAGTGCCTCTGTCACCCGTGGCATTTTGCATTTGCTGTTTTCTTAGGTATATTTAAAATAACATGCCAAATGAGATAAACACGCTGCTCAATGGATGCCCTGGAAGTTTGGGATATTTAACAGTTTTAACCCCACTAACCAGTTTAATGTTTAATTATATAAAGCTGTGTGTGGTCCCCAACTGGTTTGAACCTTCAACACCAGTCAAACCAAGTTAAATGCAGCAAAGCAGAAAATACAGTTGTGAACAGGCAATCTGCTGGCTAAATTGTTCAAGATGTCTTGCAATTTGTTAACCTTGAACGCTTTTATTTGGAGCAACATTTTCATGCTGCCCTTATCTGGGCCTTCCCAGCTTTTGCAGCCCTGCAGGTTCAGTTCTGGAACTGAATTGAGAGCACACATTAAGTACTAAAATGTCTGTTTTCTTTCCCCAAAATTAAATTCTAAAGACAAATAAATAGCTTAAATTGCACTCCCAATTAATTCCACTCACATTCTCCTGCAAATTACAGGCCTAAAGATGCTGGCCAGGTTTTGAAATCTGGCCCTTCATTTCCCAGCCAAATGTGAATATTTGAGAGATAACTTCTTTAACGTTTCTGTTCTTGTCATGTCCTGTCCTGCCTCTCTAAGCAAGCCAACAAGTTCCATTAGGAAACAGATACTGCCTGTAGTGGCCAGCTCTATTTTCAGACCATGCAGCCACGGCTCTCAGCCCTGCAGCCTCAAGCTCTTTGCCTTCTGATGGGGGACAACAAAGGAGTTGGTTTCATCTGCACATTAGAGAGCAAACTGGTGGCCTTTGGACCACATGAGAAGATGGACACTAAAAGAAAATGGCTCAAGAATAAATGATTTGCCTTGTCTTCTTTTCAGAACTCAGATATAAAAAGGCGTTGAGGCAGAGCAATGCTGGGAAAAATTAATATTTTCCCAGACTTAACCATTTCCCTTTTCAAAAAGATTTATAACACACATGAATCTCAGATGTCACATCTTATTGTGCATAATTATACTGATGTCTAGACTAAACATTATATATATACCCACACATACATATAATTATATATCCTTATGACTATGTATTACTGTTTTTCTATAATACCTATTCCATGGCAGGGTTTATATCTTAATGATTCATAAAACCTATATTCCATGGGAAATGATTTTATCCAACATGCAAGTCAGCACTAGACCTGACACCAAAGTCTTAATGAGGTCTTAACTCACCTATGGAATAATCAGCAATGGGATAAACATCATATCCTGCATTCTCTAATCACTTCATACATCTTTCTTATCTATTTGAAGATACAAACGAAAGGTAAGCACCTAAGTTTATTTGCCTGGTCATCCCACCCATTAAGATGAAGGAATACATTCCGTAATCATCAGAGAAGTTAATTACAGAAGTTAATACTTCTACCTATTGCAGAAAGTTTCGTAGGCAGGGTAAGGCATTTTTAGAGTGCCTTGTTGGGGAAAGATAAAACAAAACTGAAGCACTGCTACTGCTGTTGCTGGGTTTGTAATGAGGAGGTTTGCTCACCTTGGCAACCTCACACATGGGGTTCTTCTCTCCAGATCTCATTAGCGTGAGGAGCACATTACCAGACAAGCTGGATGGATTCTTGACCTACTTAATTTCAACTGTGAAAACTTGTTCAGTTTTTCTGTCTGATTTTTCCAGGCGTACTTGCAGGTGACCTTACAATGTACTATATATTTCAGGCAAATATTTGTATGCAGGAGCAGTGAAGTTGAGGTGTAGTCTTGGAGTCTACTGGGAATAGAGACAACATCACACAAAAGATGAAATAGCAGGGCCTGCAACACTTAGACATCTGTACTTGAAGTTTTTGTTTGAGAAAAAATTTCCATAGTAATGTGCAAATGGATTCCTCACATGTTTTGACAGCACATCCACGTTTATCCAGCCCTGCTTCCCCCGACAGATTAGCCAGGCCAATAGCTGCACAGTACCCACTGCCTTCTCCAAGGTGGAAGCCTCCTTTTTGGATTCTTGTTCTTTATACTTAGCAGAATCCCAGGAAGGCAGCTGAATTCCTGCCAGAATAGCCTCGGGATGATTTAGGAGTGGATTTCATGGGTCCCTTAGCCCGGGGAATCCAGCTGTGGTTTGGGGACCTCCTGGACGACGCCAGGGTTGGCATCTGGGGGACAGAGCACAAGCAGAAAAGGCACGCCTGGGAAGAGGGGAGGGAAGGAGGAAAGGTCTTCTTTGGTGGAGCATGGAGGATCTCCTCAAGGAAACCCACAGCAAATGCAGTGGATCATAAAGAAATATAATGCAGTGTGACAGGCAGTATATTTAACAAAAAAACCATGGGAGTGAACGGGGTGTGAGGAGAAGTGACAGACTAACAGGCTCTGGCTGCAGCCAGCCACTCCAGGGGCGAGCAGGGAGCTGTCCCCAAGCAGCTCTGCCCCTGGCCACAGCAGGCACCTCCAGCCCCTGTCCTGCAGGGCTCCCCTCCAGCTGGATTTGGGAGAGCTGAGGGCTAATCCACGGCAGCACTGCAGCCGCCGCACTGACAGCCTGCTTCACTTGTTAAATAATAATCAGCTCTCCAAATCAGCTCAGAAATTATAAAATAAAGTTATAAAAATAGCATGCGGACCATATGTTAGTTTTCATTTCAAAGTTTATCCTTGCTCTAAAGAAGGTTAAATCATATTCATTTCTCTGAAAACAGTCAAGATATAGGAATTTAAAATACCATGAAAGTGTTATCTATAGAGTGCACTCTGGAGTACCAAGAAAGAAATCACATATGCATGGGATTACAGAATACATTTCAAGTCAACAGAGAAGCACATCATACAGTAACTAAGAAACAAACATGTTTTTCTGACTCAGGAAATTGAGTTTAATTTAGTCTTCAGAAACCTGGATCTGTCTGGCCTGCTAGCAGTCATGGATGGATGTGACACAAGGAAGCCACTCCGAGTGTCTGGTCCCTGGGACCCAAACCCGGCTTGGGGGCTGCAGGATGTGTGGGGAGAGGCTCTGCAGCCTCTCACACCCTGAGAGTGAGAGAGAGAGGGATAAAAGGACCAAGTTTTGCACCTCGGGAACTCTGTAAAAGTTGGAAAGCCTGTGAATTCCTGCTCAGTGTGAAGCAGCTCAGAGCTGTGAGAGCAGACAATGCCTCTCTCTGGCATGGCAAGGTAGACACAGCAGGCAGAGATCCACAGAGGAACAATAGGATGTGGATAAGAACTTTTGTGTGATTTAAAAAGTTAAAGCCAACCAAGTACAGAAGACTGCTGTTAATGCTTCAAACGCTCCCTCAACACATAACCAACTGTCACATATTTGCCACAAAGACATTTGTGATCCCAGCTGGGGTGGGGCCACAGGACAAATTCTTAATCAAACTGGCAACCAAGTCATATTGTGTGGTCGAACCAGATATCCCTGGGAAGATCAGGGGCTCAGACAATGCCACCGTTTCCCTTCTTACCACCACAACCTCACTAAAAGGAACAAAAAGTTATTATTTTTCCTCATTTATCTGTGAATATTTTGTG
The DNA here is from genome assembly GCA_013401035.1 of Horornis vulcanius. NCBI lineage: Eukaryota > Metazoa > Chordata > Aves > Passeriformes > Scotocercidae > Horornis > Horornis vulcanius. Next base: position 6,334 of record VZUA01088851.1, read on the forward strand.
TGCAGAAGGTATCAGTGCCACCGTAAGAAACACACTTGGGTCAAATGCACCCCAAGGAGACCCTGACCTGCTCTGTCATTTTGTTATCTTTGTACTGTAGGAGATACTTTGAGATCCAATCAGAAGCAGTTCAGACAAAATGCAGAAAGAATGGTACATGATAACACTGCTGCCATCTGATTTTCTTGGGGCAAGACAGAGTTTCCTGAATGCATCACCCTTCAGGTGGCCACTGTCAGACCCTGTGAGGAGTTCAAGCACAGAGCTCCTTGTCCATGCAGTTCCCATGCTTGCCACATATTTTACCATCATGTTTCTTGCACGTGCAGCCAGCCCTGACAGATACAATCTCCAGAGCCCCAATGGCTGCATATATTTTGCGTCTTTTGGAAGGTATGGCAGGAATCTGAAGGCACTGCAGCATCTGTTAGTTACGTATGCAAAAAGGAAACTTAAGAATTACCATATGGGGGTTTGAAGGACTTGAGCTCAACTTTTGTCCTTCAATGCCTGAGTGCAGCTCTCCATAACACCTTAAACTTACCTAAGTCAGAAAAGTTTTTAAATCTTTTTTTTTAAAAGTTTTTGGTTTAAAAAAGAAAAACATATGATGGTGCAAACAGAATAATGATGCTTGTTTTATCAACAATTTGAGTCCCTGTATTGTAACTGTATGGGATGTTTGAGGTTAGTCTGGTAGGAAAACTCGGCTGTGAACCCAAATCTTTAGGTTGTGTTCTAGGCACATTTAGGTCACCAAATATTCCTGCCTACATTTCTGAGTAGTAGAAGTGAATTAGTGGATAAAAACCCAGTAATCCTTGAATCCTTTATTTCTGAGCACTCACCAGAAGATTACTGAACAGGATCTGTCGATCCCAAGTTCCTGGATAACCACTGACTTCTCCTTTTGAATATTTGTAACTGAGAACTGAAAAATAAGATGTGTGGATAGGATATGTGTTGATAAAATATCTGCATTATGGTTCCCTTCAAATGTTAAGTGTATGGAATATAAATGCCAAAGCAGCCTAGCAAGGAATTTGACAGTATAGCAACAGGAGCTGCTAAGAACAAATATTTGGCCAACTATTACGGGACAAACGTGCAAATACACGGAATTTGCAATTGTCCATGCAAAACATGCACATCCCAAGTGTGCCCAGGCAAGCTGGATAACTGTCCCCAGGTATTCCTGCTCGGCCTTTTGCCCATGGAATTCCCCTGGTCTCAGTGTGCACAGCCCCGGTAGCTGCACATAAATCAGCTGTGGAACTGGGACGGGGCCGGGTGTGAAATCAGGACCATTTTTCAGTGGAGCCAATTCTCCTTCTTTTATCGCTGGTCTCAGGATAGTTAGTACTTGTCTTTAAAGCCTGTTTCTTCCAGTCTCATAGCTTTTTGAGCCTCTCATATTTCATTTAAAACAAAAACAACCAAAAGAAAACATGCAGCTTTTATGGTCACAGGGAAAAGCCTGAAATCAAGAACATACCAGCTCTAAAAGTAGAAAGCAAACTGTAAGAATCCGATATGTGTTATTAAAAAAATATTAAGTCCCTAAGCCACTCATGATTTTTAAGACTGTACTTAAGATTTCTCAGCATATGGCACTGGGAAAGCTGCTATTTTCAAATGCATAATGTTTTATGAACATGTAAGCAGACAAAGCACTGTAGATACATCAAAATACAGGCGAGGAAGGGACCTTCTGCTACAGCAAATTTCTTTCTCCTTTCATCACATGTCCAGCCCCGTAGCAGACTTTGGACACACAGTTGTGCCTCCTTCTCTTCTCAGCCGTGCCTCCTTCCCCTCTCTGCTTTCCCTGCCTCCCTGTACATGCACTCCACAATGCAGAGCTCTCCAGGGCAAACTTCAGACCCTCAACCCAGCACCCCTGGGAAATCCCAGAGCATTCTCAGCTCCTCAGGCCCCTGGAAGCCCAGAAACACCAGGAGAAAAGCACCAAGGTGTTCATAAAGACGCGCAGATTTTTCTGTAATGCATAGAAAACAAATAGCTATTTTCTAGAAGGAAATGTCATAACAATATAAATTTATTAACAATGAAAGCCCTTCCCCAACTCCCTGTCTCATTTTGGTTTTCTTTTGTTGAAGTGTGGGGTGAGTCATAGTGTTGATCAGATTACCTGGTAATCAGGTCTCAAACTTCCCACAAACTAATACAGAGAAAAGTTTAAATTAAAATGGAGGCAAAAAACGACAAAAGCCCCTTGAGACTGGGCCAATTAAAGTCCAGGGGATTTTTGTGCTAGAACGTCATTTCCTTCTCTTATCACAAATAAGGTGTTAAAGCACTGCTAAACACTTCACCTAATGCGAGCAGGGACACATCACTGAGAGCAACGTCCTTGTTTTTCTTTCACTATTAAAGCTTTTGTTCCAGTGTTCCTGAAGGCTCCAGGACCAGCCATGACAGGGACTGAAGTTCCCTACTGATAACACAAACAGCTGCTGATCCCGGAGGAGAACTTAGGGCCCAGTTTGCCACCAGCTGGCACCGTGCCCATCAGTGCAGTGTCAGATTTGAGAGGCAAAGAAAGGATGCTGAGCTGGCCCCACAAAGCCGGGCTGACGCAATTCAGCCCCAGCCCCGCAGTCAGCCACCGTGCTGCTCCTCCAGACAAATCTAGTGCAGCCTATTTTAGCTGCTTCTTCTCATTAAATGCCCAAATCGAAAAAAGCCAGTGGAAATAGCACGGTGGCAAACTTCAGGAAAACAGGCTGACCGCAGGAACATCAGTTGTGGATACACAGAGAACAATTTGTAACTACCAGGCAAAGGTGAGCCCAGGTTAATATTACATATTTATGTACACCAAGGAGAAGGCAGTCTGAAAAAGGGAATTAAATGCTCTGNGACCTAGATCTGTTTGCTGCCTAATTTAGTGCCAGCAATAGTTCAGCTCTAATCCCTGGAAATAGAATACAAAAGTATGTACACACACACACATATGCAGTGTATCTATAGATGCATTTGAGACTTCTCTTGCATCCAATCTGGTGATTCAGTACATCCTGCTAATAAACACAGCTCCATGACCATGACTCATCTCAGCTGGATCTTGTGTGTGTCAGGCAGCGAGGGAAGGAGGGAGGTGAAGGGGCTCAGTGATGGGAATGTGCTGCTGTGGACAGGGCACAGAGCAGGGACAGGAGTGCAATCAGCTCTCCAGCCAGCAAAACGGCTTTTTCCTGTGCTAGTGGCTCCTGCATTAAACAAATACACACAGACACACAAATGTGTGTGTGTGTACATGCATCCAGGTGACAAGGCCAGTTTTCTCTGCACAAGAAAGCCCCCTCACAAAGCCTCGTGTGTTCTACCTCCCAGGGAAGGACTGGAACAGGAATGAGTGTCCAAACTTTGCTCCTTCTCATCACAACAAGAGACATTCAATCAAAAGCAGAGGTGCAGCGTGGGTGTCTCTGGCAGAGACAGAGTCTTTGTATCAGGACAGCCCTGCAGGCCTCCATCCTCAGCCCTGCTCTCTGCTCATCCACTGCCAACTGCATTCTGGAGTGCACACCGAAAGTGCACACCACCTTTTCGTGACCCAAAGTCCCAAAACACGCATCAGGTAATTCAGATTGAGGGAATGCCTTCTAGGAGCCTTCCAGGCAGAAAAAGACAACAAACTGTCTTTGTATTTAAGAGAACCTTGAGCAATCAAAGCCAGTGGCACTGGAACCTTCCTGGACCACAGTTGTTTTACCAAAGCATGACAGAACATGGCAGCAGTTATTTCTGTGCCTGTTCAATGCCAAGTCACTGTGAAAGCTGAAGCTTTTAGTTTCCACTTTGGAGCAACGTTAATGCCCAAAAGTGCAAGCATTAAGTTAGTCTGAAATTTCTATGCCTAAAATCCGTTAAAAATGGATAAGGACCGAATACCTTGGTTGGGGAAATCTGTCAAAGATTATGTTTGACTTTTCAGTGCATTTACTGCTGCTTGGTTATCTGAGACACCTTAAATCTCATGACTGGTAATGACTTTACCATAAAAATTCCAGTTTTAAACTCAGCCCAGTCCAGGGCATTTTAACATCCACCACTGCCATGGCAGAGCCCATCTTCAGGAAAGATATAATTAGAAAATCCTGGCATTCTCTCATTCAGTTAACATTTGTTCTAAATGAACTTTAACAATAAGGCCCATTTTCCTCTAGAACAAGACCCAGGCTTGAGGAATGTTCCTCCTCCTACCCTGACCACGAAAGCATTTGAAAGCTCCCAAGTAAATTGCTGGACATGAGACCCCTGATTGCTGTGCCTACACAACTCAGGATTGATGGCTCTAATGAAATTACTGAGTTTTCCTTTCTATTTCTGGCATTAGTCAAGGCTTCATGTCCAAAGATTATTCCACCAGACATGTTCTGCGGATGTGATGGGATTAGCCAAATTTCAAAGCTTATTTTTGACCTCCAGCAGAAAATTGAGCACATACGCTATTGAAGCCAACTGGGACTATAGAACATCAAGTTGATTCATCAAATTAGCTCAAACTGCATGACTGGCTATGGAACTTGTCAGCTATAAACCTGTCAAAAAGCCATCAGCTTTAATGTTAAATAGAGACACAAAGTAATGTTGTTCAGAATTTGACATTTGTTGGACTTACGCCTGCTAAAGGATGCTATCTGCTTTGTTTCCTCTTAGAAATATGTGTAGTCTGAAATACAGCCTTGAGAGATTGCTGGAGACAAAAGGTAGAAAAACCCTGGTTGGTAGAAATCCCAGCTTTAACAAAGCAGATATGTCTGTGCTGCCTCTATCCAGGAATGTCAACTAACACCAAAATATCTGCAGTACACAAAGACTCCAAAATCTTTCCAGCAGCTACAATATACAAATTTACCATATTTTCCTCTGGTTTTTATTAAAAACCTACAAGACGAACAGCATAAAACAAATGCATAATTTTGTTTTACTTTCTAAACAAAAGATCAATGAGTTTGGTATAGAGCGTGTTGGAATAGTTCTGAGTGAATTCTAAATGCCTGCAGATAGCACACCCACGATGAGAGACTGGAGCACTGACTGCACCACCAGGCTGTTCCCTGATTATCACACACCAGAGCATGGGGTAACCACATGGAAGCACAGCTCTCACAAAAACTGGGAGGTCAGAACAATGTGAAAGGTCTTGCAACCCCATCCCTCCTTAAAATCCAAAGCATGCAGAGCTCACGTGCTCCCACCCCGCTCTCAATCTGTTCTCCCGTGCCTGGGAGGATTACAGAGGTAGGCTGGGACATCACAGCTTTAACTCCACGTTTGTTCAGCTGGCAGCAGCAAAGCCCAGACTTTGAACATGGAAACGTTTGTTGCTTCCTGGTTTCTTGTTGATTTTTCTTTAAATGATGCTTCTAGTCCTCTCACAATTTATGGATGATCCATTAGACAGCACAATACACTCTCTAACATATTAATGTATATTTTTATAAGCCTGCAGCCCACTGAATATTGACTGAAGAACTGGAAACAAGGAGCTCCTGCACACTTATTGTGATCTCAAATGTCAGCCAGAGTGGGAGCACTACAGGATTTAACCTAAAGATTATAAAGCCTTTAGTGCAAAGATTTTTTGCTTTGCTCTCTCAAAAAAATCTTACTGTACTTTGGGTAGAATAAAATAGGAATGAAAAAAGGGTGGTGAGAGCCTTACCAGAGGGGAACTGCAGAGAAAAAGTGTCAGGCCAAAAGCTCGATGTAAAGGAAGGAACAAGTGGAAATGCAGTTTCAGATGACCAGGTACCATGTGCCTCTGCTGTTATCTCGAGAGTCTTCTTGAATGAGGGACAAGCAGTGGCTGTGCTATGCCAGAAGACAGCAGTAAGCAGTTTCTGCTTTGTAGAACATATCCTATTTTACCTCCACTGCAGATGTTATTATACATTATATTATTTTTTTTTTCCATTTCATAACCCAGAGAAATGTATCAAATATTAGAGGAATAGGTCCTGGACCCTGATCAGGTTGAAGGCCTGGTCTCTCTGGGATTCCCAACCCAAAATGAACCATTGTGCAACAACAGCAGTGCTTGCGAGGCATGTGCAAGGTGATGTTTGCCCCTAAATCCTCCAGCAGGACAGGGCAGCCCCAGGGCTGGCACTGGAAATCAGCATCTCCTGCAGCAGCCCTTCCCCCAGGTATTGCAGAGCCTCAAATCCCCAGGCTCTCCCTCAGACACTGTTGAAAACGGACCTGGGAAGCCAGCGAGTCACTTTCCCTGCTTCTGCAGCTTCAATATATCTTTAAACCAAATCTGCTTTCTTGCATGCCAATTTTTAGCCTGGAGCCAGGTATTAGAGCTGAGTGATAAATCCCTGAAAGGTTGATCACAATAGAAACTCTGACAGACACTTAACACTACTAGTACCAACTCAGGGAGCTCAGGATATATTTTTCCCCTGATTAGGTGGTGGCTGTACATTTGTACAGACTCCATAAGCACAAAATGTATGTAGGGCACACTGCAAAACTGCAAATCTGTGAGTTATTTGTGACCTTTGGGGACGCTACTTTTTCTTTGTACTTTATTTTTAAAGATACCATAACCACTAAACACTGCTTTCACAAGTGCATATTGGTTTTAAATTGAGCAAAAAACCTGGCATTTGAACAGTGACGACTTGATAACCAGAACATTCCCCCTCCCAAACCATAGACTAAGCTACAATACAGCAAGTGGGACTTGAACTATGATGGGTTTCAGTATTAGCGTTTGTAAGATTTGTCACTGTCACATCTTGCTAACACTCAGAGCATCTCATTTTCTAAATATAATGTATCACTGTTTAGTGGCTAAAAATGCAAATTGCAAAAAATCTAATCATGTTCAAGAAACTGAAAAAACCCCTCTAAGATCCCTGCACTTCCCAGAGCACACATGAGTTGATGTAGGGCTTTCCCAGCTAAGCACAACAACAGCACACAGCAAACCTGTGGGACAGCAGCATCAATTGCCAGAGCACACACTCCCTGCCCTGCACAAATCCCCCAGATTTCCAAAAGCATCTTTGACTTGGATTCAAGTGATAAAACACGTGAACTTATCCAAAGGAGTAAGAAAAATACCTTCTTAGAGCTGATTTTGGATGCTCAAGGTTTAGCTTCTATTTTTCTTGTCTCTTTTTTCCCCCCACTAATAAGACTTCTGGTATCAAAGGAACAAAAGAAAATATTCAGAATTCAAAATTATCTTGTTCAACTTCAAGCTGTAATATCCTGTAGAAGCACCATGTAGGAACCCTTACATCTATAAAAGGCAGTCTCTTTGCTAAGGGCATTCTTGGAGTGTCTCCCCTCTTTAAATCTAAGCTACAGAAGGTTCATTTGTTTAGTACCCAGCTGAACAAACCCAATGGCTAATTGTCACCAAAAGAAGTTTTCCATGTCCTCTGATCTGCTCCACACATGTTCCTGTCCCTTCCTCTGCTTGGTGCTGGCACTCACCTGATGAAATGGTAAACCAGCACAAGGAGTTAAGCTGAATTTATCTTTTGTACTAACTCCAAACTGCCTGGTTGCTGCGAGCACGGAGGGTGGGTGCTGTGCCCAAGGAGGAAGAGCAGAGGGCACGTGCCCAGGGTGGCAGGCACTGGAGTGCTCCCATTGGCAGCAGGTTTGCTGTAACCAGGTGTATTTTCACTCCCTTGCCCTAAACACCTCCCCACAGGTACAGGGAGAAAATAAACCCCGGGTTTCTTTTTCCAGGAGAGTGCCAGTTACACCTCGCCACAAGAGGTGAGAGAGCTGACGTGTAAGTGGGTTAGAGCACCCTGAGTGTGGGGCAGCAGCAGGGCCTGCTCCAGGGCTCAGGTGCTGTGTGAACAACTGGAAGGGGCTGATAAGAGTTCAGAAGTGCCTGGGGAAAAAAAATCTATTGCAGAAACACCAAATTCCCATTAATGAGGCAAGTGGGAAGCAGTCTCATTATGTTAAAGCCCCTCTTGTGCTGTTCCATTCAGGGCAGCGAGTGCACTGTCAGAGCAATGCAGGTCTACCTGAACGTCCATCAGAAACAAACCTGCCAATCCATATCCAGCATCTTGATTGCCACAGAAACACCGAGTCTGTTCATTACTGTATCAATGGATTCCAACCAAAACCCACTTTAAACCATTGGAGTCGTTGGTGGATAATTGGTTTGCTATTAAAACATCTCGAGTCCACCGCAAATCTTACCTGTTCTAAGGAAACTGCTTAGTAGGTGTGTTAATGGAAGTTATTGCTATTATAAATTATCTCCAGACATTGACAAAAGAAGTAATACAAGGTATATTTTTTAAAAGCTCTGGCCAATGCATGGCTGAATGATTGAGTTGGAAAATGAACCATTCCTTGGGGTTAGCAAATGATTTTTCATCAGCTAGCAGGCTATTAAGCACACCTAGATAATAAACGGATGATTTTAGCAGTAATTCTACTTGCTTCTCATATTTTCCATTTTAAATTCCATGTTACTTTTAAAGGATTCACACATTACCTTGATTTACACCACGGAGAAGAGAGCCAATGATGTCCTTTAATGTGGGAGACAGTGCATTATTATTTATCATTAAATCCACCTTTTTTTTTCCCCCTCTCCCCACCTTGTGAAACGTTTGACGAATGCCAGGCTGGCTCCAAAGCAGGGCTGTGATTCCCCACACAGGGCACAGCCTGGGAGTGAGGGGCAGTCTCCAAGGGTGTGGGTTTGCAGCTTTCTGCCTCTTTAATGCAGGATCTTGTGATGGCCATCCTTGCAAATCCCCCTGTCTTCCACAGCAGCTCACAGCTCAATCATGTGAACTTAAGTTACCGGTAGGAACTAGGGAACAAAATCTTTACACTAATGAGATTATTTGCATGAAATGTTATTTCAATAAGACAGCCTAGGGAAGGAGGCCGTTCACACTTGATTTTCCACATTTGTTATTAGATTTCTTGCCCAAAAGAACAATTTGGGGAAAAGACTCCAAAGATGCAGTATTGGAACTGATGGTCAGTTTCAATGGAAAATAAACGAATTTTTTACATGAAGGGAACTGGGGCAACAGAGACAGTAAAAAGTGGTTGACTGGCAGCTTGTTTCATCCTCATGTTCCAGTGGAGCTCTACCATTCAAACCACTGCCAAATGGGCAATTTTCTGGTGGAAAATAGATGCATGGGCTCAGATTCTCCCTGAAAATGCCAACTGCAATAACAAAAATGTCTGTGCCCGTCTGCTTATGTGCATTCTTCTCTTTTAGGGCATTCAGAGCCTACTACTCGCCACACAGCTTCCTTTGTAGCAGCACTCAGAGAATACTGAAATGTTATTTAAAGCAAATTTGTTAAATTGGGTTCATGCAAGTTCAGCCTTAGGGGCAAAAGCAGTACTTTCATACAGGAAAGCAAACTTTTACAATAAAACAAAAAGCACAAATATTCACTGAGTCTGGAGTTTCATTACGAAGTGTGAAGTCAATTTATGGTTGAGAGTTTTGTATCAAAAGCAGATGAAACTTGGAAATTTCAAAAGAGTTCGGCCTTGCAGTTTTGGAATGATTCAAACTTCGAATTCAAAATGAAACTGGGAGATGTGAACTTCAGTGGCTGATGCTGCAGAAAAATGTTGTGATCTATGTATGTATCTACTGCAATTTATTTTCACAAGATTTCATACTTTCCTGGTAATTACAGACCCCTCTTGCATAGGCAATAAGTTTCCATTTGAACTTCTACAGTACAGCCTGTTCCTCTCCTCCTTCAGAGCAGCACTGAGCACAAATGCACCGATTTATCACACCTTTTCCCACATTAGCCCTTTAGAAATTCAGTTGATGGACCACTAGAGAACAAATAACTCCCATACTCTTTCACGTTTTCCAAAGTTTTGAAGCTTAAATTCAAGAATTTCTTTCCAACCAAAGGCTTTTCTTGCATTTCTTTGTGAGATACTCAGTATGGTTTTGATATGAAACCCCATTTTCCAAAGGGATAGCAAAATTTATAGCTCTGGGGGAAAAGCAAAGTCTACAGGAGATCTCAGGATGCTTTATGAATAAGAAATCCTTCCTATCAGTCTCCCCCAGTGCAAACTTCCCCTCCTCAGCTTCTGGGCCAGCTCTTTGCCTGCTTAGTGTCACCCTGACCTGGGCTTGCTCACTTTGTTCAGGGGCTGAATATCCCTAATCTGTAAAATAAATCTTTAGCAAAGCTGCCCGAGTATTGTTTTAGAAATACGTAAGTAAAGGGTCACCAGAAAGACACTTGGCCACTGCTGTGTCCAGCAGCTGAGTGACAGACAAGCTCGGAGCCATCGCAGGGCTCTGAGCGAATTTGCAGGACAATTACACGCTCTGGAATCCCCAAGTGTACTGAAGAATTATTGAACAAAGCTAAAACATGTGAATAAAAAGGCATTAAGCTAAAAAACATCTGTTCTCCATAAAATGAACTTTTCCTCAGATGAGGAAGGAAAAGAATTCAGTATAAATAAGCATGAGGCATATTTTCAAGGTGTTGCGAATGGGACTTATTTAAATGTAAAGTGCTGTGGCTAAAAGACACATGGCTGAAATACATCCCCCATTAAATTGCCTCGTTTTCCCACAGCGCTCTGGAAATTTACAGAGAGATACACTCTGACACAGTCAGATAAGGTATCACATATGTTTACCTAAACAGTAACCTGTGCCAAAGACTGTAAGTATAGGACTGACTTCTGTATTTAGGTACGACATTTGGTGCACGATCAAACAGCAAATTCTGAGCCCACCTGAAACTGGTTTCATGGTTTGTAAGTGAAACCAGAATAAATTATGTTCACACCTTTCAGCAGAGCAGGCCTAAATATGTTTCTTGCTAAAAAATTGCTAGTCCTGGTTGCAATGGAGAGAAGGGAAAGGAGAATGTCAATCTCCAAATTCTGTGAATTGAGAGTGGCAGCGCTGAACGCCGAGGGCGGCTGGACCCGGGATCCAGGAACAGCAAGTTGTCTGTGACACGTGCGATGTGTGGACTCCTGTCTACACTGCTGCCACCTGGACTGATAGCTGAATGGGAAATTAGGCTAGGAAATGTATTACTGAATATTAAACTGACTATTAACCATGAATAAATTCACGGTGTTACATGCCTATATTAAGGAATTTTAGATAATGAACTTG
>VZUA01088854.1:0-14474 GCA_013401035.1 Horornis vulcanius
AAGTGTGTTTGAGGCTGAAAGAAATAGTTTGTATTACTCCAGAACAGTTTTTTCATATTTTTTATCTGCCCTCTATTTTGTTTAAACTCAAGCAGAGAAGATGGTAAAGACATGGTTTGTGAGGCTCTCAAAATAACTGGTTTCTCTTTTACTAATTTTTTTTTGCTCCCTCCCCTTCTTTCCTAACTTGATCCAAGTACATGAATTGCTTTGTTTTCATGATTATTTGTATTTCAAATTTGTGATTTACTGGGAAAAGTCATGTGGCTCTAGTTGGTGTCCTTGCACTGGTTGGTGCAGGGCAGGAGGGGAGAAGCAGCTGAGCTGTCCCAGTGAGCAGGCACCCTGCCCCAAAGCAGAATTTGAGTTTTAAACCTGTGTGGTTACCCTGGCACAAATGCTTACAAATTGTTGCCCAAGAGTGCTGTTTTAAGCAGAGTCCAGTGACCTGGTACTGATGGAAGAAGCTGGACAAAGCTATTTTGATGTCTCTGCTCTGCTCCTCGCAATGCTCACCCATTGGAAGGAGCAGAGTTGCAAACAAATGTGCAACACTGTTCCAGGTTACTGCATTTTTCTACTGCTTGAGAGCGGTTTGGATCATTGTCCCTTGTTGTGAGGGAGAACCAGGCTCCTTAAGTGTCCCATCCAGGTGCTGGTGGACTCTGCCATGATCAGTCATAGAGGTCATACGTGCACCTCTTGCCAATGCCAGTGTTCGAGACAAAGCTCTTTTGCTCCTGCCAGTCCTGAGGTTAGCATTGGTATAAAGAGGCTAACAGTTAACATGACTTTTTGGGTGCTTTGTGTTTTGTGTTCTTTGGGCAAGCAAAACCCATTTAATGAAGACTGAAACACCTCCAGCAAAATCAGGCTCTTGCTTAATCATATAGCTCCTGAGCTGAAAACCAGAGCAATGCCACATATTGCAGCTTCTGATGATAACACTGGCAATATTTGGTGGCAGGATTTGAAGTCCTTGAAACAGGGACTGGCCTGTTTGTAAGTGCTGTTTCATAATAGGCAAGATAGTGACAAAGTCAGCCTTATTTTACAACTAGCACAGCCCTGCAAAACCTTCTGCAGTGCAGAAGAAAAGATGTGTGGTGCTCTGCCTGGCTTTCACTAGAGATGTGGCCTTAGGTGACCTCACTGAAGTCACTGAAACTGCGCAGAGGAGAGCCTGCTGCTTGTTTGCTTTAACTGTGTAATACAACAGCAAGAGGAAACCAGCAGGCAGCTAAAAAAATCCCAAACCCACAAGTTTTTGGGTTTTGTGATGGGAGGGAAAAAGCTGGTTGCAAGGTGAAGTTGAGTAGCAGGAGGGAACATTTGTGAGGGAGCTAAGCTGGAGGCTATTGATTGGCAGCCAGGTCTTAACATCAACTGCATAAAAGGAAATCGAAGAGTCTGCCCAAATATTACCCGGATGAAAGGCAGGATAAATGGTACTGAGCTGAACCTAGACTGGTTTGCCCTTCTGGAAGGGCATCAGGTGTCCCCTTTTCACTTGGCATAGGGATTGCATAGCACCATGCCACACTGTCCTCTGCACCCTTATGTGGTCCTGGTGGCCTTGACAGCAGTATTTTGAGGTAAAATTGCCTTTCTGTGGGCAAAGCACATAGAGTATCACTCATGTTTTCACATATTCAAAGCCTGAGATCAGAGATACATGCCAGGCTTGCTTTTTTCCAAAGGAAAGAAAGGTAAAATACATACATCCTTTTCTAATTTTACATCTTTGTGCCAGCAGTTACCTGAGTTAGTATGCATATGTTGCAGAGCTCTGTGTGGTGGGGTGGAAAAATTAAATTGGAGAGGATGAGGCTTCTCATATCATGGAGCCTGTGAAATATGTAGTGGGAAGAGAGGCAGATTTCACAGCCCTTGGAGTGAGGGAGTCCTGCTAGGAAGGTTTCAGGTAAGTCTTAGGGAACACCTTTGTTTAATGTTCTTAAGCTTCCTTTCTCTCTTAAGATACCTAGGATTTTGCTAAATGTGTAATTTCTTTTTCAGCAGTGCAAGGATATGTGGAATTAGGAACAAGGCTTGAAATGTCTATACTGCCTTTAGTTAGTGCTAAAGAAAGTGAATGAGTTAGTGAAGACCAGTAACAAAAACTCATACTGCAACCCCCCCATCTGCTCAGAACCAAATAAACAAAAGCTGTGAAATTTTCATTCCTGCTGTCAGTGTTTGGTTTTGGGGCAGCAGCCTTTCGCTGTGCTGTGGTAGCAAATTGCACTCCTGGAATCTCTGAGATTAGAAACAAGCCTGGGTAGCAGACAGCTGGTGAATGTGTTTTAAAATTGTCCATTTAACCCAAGGCTGCTCTGCTGAATGCTTTTTTAACTCTTATATCTTTAGTTAGATGTGTGATATCTTTGGCCTTTCTATAGACAGACAGCCTGTATGAACTGTGTGCTTCCTATGGATGGAGCTGCATTTTTACTTGGCAGCAGTAGTCTGCTGGAAATTTCTGATTCAGAAATAGGTCTTCTATAAATGATTTAACATCAGGCCATTGAAATGCATTTGTGTTTTCCTTCTTAGGGCTATTAAAGATGTAGAGAAAACATTTACCACCAAATTAATGGTTGCATTTTTGTTTTAATCCTGCAGATGGAGTTGATTTATATCTCAAAAAATACGTGCTGCAGAGAGGAATTATAACATTACACAATTTTTCAGTTGTACTTAATTTTTTTTCATGCCAATAATTTTCATCTAGATGCTGTCTCTTTAATGTGGTGGGGTTTCTTTCTCATTAAATGAAAGGCATTGCATTTCATCCTCTGGTTTGTATTTCTTTGTTGGCTGAAATACTTGTCTAGGGTCTGTAGTGACTAGGGAGCTGGGACCAGGCAGAAGGTGCAGGGGCTCTTACTGCCATCTTCATCTCGTGGAGGGATGTTAAAGCAGAAGGGTGGCAGCTTGCCTGCAGTCTCTGGGGGGAGACAGATCCAGCTGAAGAGAAAGAAATGGTGTGGTCCTACATGCAGATAGGAGAGAAGAAGATTAAATGACAGAGCAGAGATTTTGCCAAATACTGGCGGCTCTGATAAAATCTGGTTGACTTTCCCTTGAGGATTATACAGAGATAAGCAGCCTCAGCTCATTAGCACCTGCCCTTTCTCATGCTCTGATGATTGCTTTAGGTTTGATGGCAGGTGGTGATGACAGGATTTGCTCTGATCTGGGGAGCAGTACTGGAAGTGCAGCACATCCTGAAGCCTGAGATGTTAGGCCGTGTGCCATTTCTTGCAGCTGAGATTAGACTTTAACTCAGTTCATTGATGTATTTGTGCTTGGACGTTTCTCCTCATGGTGTTTAGTGCTCTCAGTGCATGAAAGTAACCATTAGAATCGCTGCACTTAGTTTTTTAACAAATGAACTTTGTACTCACTCCCAAAAGCACAGCTCCTGAAGCAGCAGTGGAAATGAGCTCAACTGCATAACTCTGGGGAGCATCACAGTTAGGTCCTGGAAAGCTGACCTGGCTAGTATGAAAAAAATCAAGTGATGCTTTTCAGCATGCCTTCAGGTTAGGTCACTAATGATATTACTGCAACATCACAGTCATTGTAAATGTCAGTTCTATGAAAGAAGTACACATTAATGCTCTTTAGATGGTGTGCAGAGTTATACCGTGTACCTTGTGGCCATCCATATGCATCTCCATGTGATAAAACTGGTCTGAGCAATTTTCAGTCCTGAAATGCTTTGCACCACTTCCTGTTGGAGGTTAACACTTCTTCATATATATGCTCATTGATGTGAGCAGTGATCCTCTGACCTTCAGCCAGGAAAAAGCAAAGTGAAAGTCGCTATGTCTTTCCTGGACTATATTGGATGTGCTCATCTGTCCCCTGGGCTGATTTGGCAGGGATCTCTGTGTGGGTTGGGGAAAGTGGAGGGTAACTCTCCCTTTTCATCAAATGGAGAATCACCACCACCTTTATAAATATAGGACTTTATATAGTGTCATATTTTAACCCC
Organism: Horornis vulcanius; assembly: GCA_013401035.1. Taxonomy (NCBI): domain Eukaryota; kingdom Metazoa; phylum Chordata; class Aves; order Passeriformes; family Scotocercidae; genus Horornis; species Horornis vulcanius. The sequence goes on from VZUA01088854.1 coordinate 4,004, forward strand.
AGCCAGCAGCTAAGCACCTCACAGCCCCACTCTCACTTCCCACCAGCGAGTGAGCAGATCAGAAGGGTAAAAGGGAGAACTCATGAGCTGAGATAAAGAAACTAAAAGAGGTAAAGCAAAAGCTGCACACACAAGCAAAAGAAATCAAGGGATTAATTTACCACTGCCATGGGCTGGCTGGTATTCACACATTTCCAGGTAAGCAGGGTGGTATTTTCATTACAGTCTCCATCCATGGGCCCTTTGGTCCAGACCGTTTGGCAGCTTGTTGCAATGAAATCCTCTCCTTGCCCCTGTTCCCTTTTGGACTTAGCCACCGACTTCAGTCCCTTAGGATTTTACCTGCTCAAAGTGGAGCCTTATCTGTGTGCCAGTCTCTTCAGGGATGTACCTACTGCAACACTGACATAACCACAGGCACAGATGCTTTGAGATGTACCTGCTCCAGCATGAATGTATCCACAGCTGCTTAGGGCTGTTCTCCCATGTGGACTAATCCCCAGGTCACATTCCTGTCAACTTGAGTTCCAGCTTGTCCAGTGTAGCATCACAGAAATGTCAGTGATGGCCTGGGCATTTGCCAGCATGCCACTGCTGACATCAAGATGTTCCCAGGCCCAGCAGAGTAGGATGCTCAGCAGTTCAGCAAGCAGCAGAGCCAAGGAGCAGCCACCAACAGGCACCAGGCTTTAGTGTGCAGTGAGGCAATCCAGCCCCATGGCAAGCCCAGGAGCCAGTCAATGAATAGCTAAAAAACAACAACAGCTATAAATTCAATCTAGCATGTTGGAAGCAAACCTGTCACTACCTCAAACCCTTCCAGCCCCACACTGGCCATCAGAAAGGACTGTTGTGGTTTAGCCCCAGGTGGCAGCTAAGTGCCACACAGCCACTCGTTCACTTCCCCTGCAGTGAATGAGTGAGAAATCAGAAGGGTAAAAGGGAGAAAACTCATGGGTTGAGAGAAAGACGCTAAAATAGGTAAAGCAAAAGCCACGCACGCAAGCAAAGTAATCCAAGAAATTCCTTGGAAACACCACTTCCCATGGGCAGGAAGGTGTTCAGATTTCCCCATGAAAGTAGGGCTTCCTCACATATATTGGTGACTTGTGAAAGCAAATGCCATGATTCTTCCTGTCCCCAGTTCTTTCTTCTTGCCCCAGTTTTATGTGCTGAGAATGGTACCATATGGTCTGGAATATCCCTTGGGCCAGGTGGGATCAGGTATCCCAGCTGTGGCCTCTCCCAACTTCTTGTGCACCCCCAGCCTCCTTGCTGGTGGGATGGGCTGAGAGTCAGATAAGGTCTTGACTCATGTTAAGTGCTGCTTAGCAGTCACTGAAACATCTCTGTATCATCAACAGTGTTTCTAGCACAATCCCACAGGTAGTCCCATATGAGCTACTATGAAGAGGGTTAACTCTATCCTAGCTGAAACTAGTACAGTGTTAGACAAACTCACTTGGAAGTAGATATGTGCAGTATATTTATCATTTAAATTAACCACCCTAGTTGAAGAATGGTGGTTTTCTGTTTTTAATATATCAAAACCTCCCTATTTACTGGGAGAACATAGAAATATAGAACAGAGAAAATTTAGCTGCTGAATTATTCCGTGTTGCATAATTTTCCTGTACCTTTTCTCAGTGACTCTCCTGGTAATTTTTCGTTGCCTCTCCTAAAGTTAGGCATGAATCCTGCACAGATCTACCTGGCTTTCACTGCAGACATATCTTTGTCCAATTCTGTGGTGCTACCCAGTGACAAGTACATCTTAATCAAGGTAGAGTTGTGGCCTGTTTAAGCCCAGAGACACACAAAAAAAAAAAAAAAAAAATTAGAAATGAAAGAACTGCTTGCCATGGCAAAAATGTCTTTGAGTTAGGTTTGTTGCCTGGAAGACTGGTGGTACATATGAACTCTGCGCATCACAGTGGGTGTGTCTTCCTGTGCAAGTCCCCGCTTAGACATCCCAGGTGATGGAGGAGAAGAAATGTTTTTCTGGTGGTGGTATTTATAATTCATTTTGGACTGTACCAATGGGTTATGTTCTCATGTCACTTCTTGCTGCTCTTTTAATTTAAAATGTAAGAACAACGTTTCATTTAAAAAAATATCTTCATTGTTACATTGACTCTGAGGGTGTTCTATCTCAGCTCTGCAATAATGACATCTGGGCTGAGAACACTCTCAACTTTATCTCAGGCTGTATTTCCAAGAAAAAAAAATCTGGCCTTTGGCCCTTAGAAGATAGGCAGCTTGAAACGAGAGTACCTTTGAATTATGCTCTGTGCATTTCCTTTGTGCTGCATCTGCAGCTGTGACCAGGTGTGTGCAGCAATGTTGGGCAGAGGGTGGAGGAGGCCTTGGGAATGAAGGCCTTGCAGACGAGCGGGTCAAAAGTAGAAGGGAGCAAAACTGAAACCAACACTGGCTCTCCTGGGTTCTTTGCTGCACTTAGATGGTTAACCTAATTACTTAATGCAACATTATGGTTGTCAAAAGCAGAGAGGAAACGCTAATGTGTATCTATTGTAGGCACAGTTGTGACTCCATGCTGCATCAGGAGAAAGCATTTCTTCCAAGTGATACCCTTCAGAGCATGGCTAAAATAAAATGAACAAACGGTTGTTACAATTCTCACAAAGAGCTGCAAAAAGTTGCCTGGAGCTCTACTTAAAAACCTGTGTAGCACATAAACAGCTCAAGATTTGCAGATCCCTGTAACCTGTATTGGAAATAATTTTCCCTTTGCTTGAGCAAGAACAACTCTGACTAGCACACTTGGGGAGAGCAAAGGTCCGTTTATTTCGTGTATCACTCCACTGATTTTCTGCCCTGCTGTTTGGTGGGGGAGAATGGCTTGTAGAAGTGTGGTTTTCCTTCTGTGGGGCAGTGATTTGAGGATGTGGTAGAGCCCCCCTGGGGGTATGGGGACAGAAAAACTGTAAATAGCTTTTTTTTCTCCTGTGTGGACGCATTGGAAAAGCCCAGAGAAACGGCCCCATCTGCTTTTGTTTTGTTTCCTAACTGAATACTAGTGGACGAAGCCAGCAATATGTCTTCCCACTTTTGAACTGTCTAAAACAAAGGGTTTTAACTAGCATCATTTTCTATTTATAAAGGATAATTTATCTGACTTTGTCAGGAATGTACAATTTGTACCTCTAGTACAAAAAACTTGGCAATTAAAACTTTTTTTCCCCCAAAAGTCCTGAGTTCTGAAGCCCAAGATACTCTTAGATGGGAAAGCTAAGAGATGTTGTGAGTTGTGACTGTTTTAAAAAATACTTTTCCTCTTTATACAGTGGGAAGAAATTGGTGAGGTGGATGAAAACTACGCTCCGATACACACATACCAAGTATGCAAGGTAATGGAACAGAATCAGAACAACTGGCTTCTGACCAGCTGGATCTCTAATGAAGGGGCATCCCGCATCTTCATTGAGCTCAAATTCACCCTGAGGGACTGTAACAGCCTTCCAGGAGGACTTGGGACTTGCAAGGAGACTTTTAACATGTATTACTTTGAATCAGATGATGAAGACGGGAGGAACATCAAAGAGAACCAGTACATCAAGATTGATACCATTGCTGCAGATGAGAGCTTCACGGAGTTAGACCTTGGCGACAGGGTAATGAAGCTCAACACGGAGGTGAGAGACGTTGGGCCCCTAACAAAAAAGGGATTTTACCTGGCTTTCCAGGACGTGGGTGCCTGCATTGCCCTGGTCTCCGTGCGCGTGTACTACAAGAAATGCCCATCAGTAATCCGCAACTTGGCCCGCTTCCCTGACACCATCACGGGTGCGGATTCCTCGCAGCTCCTGGAGGTGTCAGGTGTCTGCATCAACCACTCAGTGACTGAGGAGGCGCCGAAGATGCACTGCAGTGCAGAGGGGGAATGGCTGGTGCCCATCGGGAAGTGCTTGTGCAAGGCAGGGTATGAGGAGAAGAACAACACCTGCCAAGGTAAGGGCTTGCAGGGAGGGCGCTGTGCTGAGCTCCCAAGGTGGTGTGCACTCTGGGCTTTCTTCTCTTTCATGTTTTTTGTGCCTGGTTGAGCTGTGGGTCAGGTTCTCACTTCCACTGAGGTCCTTTGAGTAAGTGTTCCAGCAGGAAGACAGAGGCCTGGGCTGGATGTCGTGGTGCTTGACACCCATATGCAGGTGCTTCTGGTGCTTGCAGAGCTGCCAACACGGAGAATCTGGCATTCTACTATTTCCTTTGGAGCACTGTGCTATTGGGTCCGTGAGGCAATTGTAGTCTTATCTGTCATTTAGAGATTTATGTTATTTTTTCTCAGTATCAGGGTTTCCTTATGAGTCTTGGAAGCCTGGTTTCTTTTTTTCTGGACTGTACCAGGGAATGTTTGAAGTTAATCTCTCTATAGAGGATGCATTTTGTTTTTGTATTTGAAGGAGTGTGTTTTTCTGTCTTTATCACTCTATGGGGGGCTGGGTATTTGATGTGGTGCAAGTTGATTGATTTTCCTCTCTGGTAAATAATTTAATACAAAGCTGCTCAGCTGTTCAGAGTTAAACTTAAAGCCTCACTGATAAAAATGCTTCCATATGTGCTGAAGTTTTCCCACAAGTAGCTGGCTGAGGTTCCCAAGTTGCTAGTCAGCATAGGTCTCCTGAATCATCAGAGGCCTTGTGTAAGAGATCTAGGGCATCTAAAGCTCAAAACCTTAAAAAGAATACTTGCAAAGGACAACAATTTACACTGAGTGTAAAATCTCTTTTTATGGTTTGCTGTGTTACACGCTTGTTTATAAAATGTGCTGTTCTGTTGTAAATACGTAACAGGTAGCCTAAAATTAATTTGCTTGTAAAAGAGAAGGGTAAACAAATAAAGATTTCAATACAGTTTGCTTTTGGCAAAATTAATATATATTGGTTATCAGTCCCATCTTAATTGCCTTTTCTTTGCAGCCACTTAATAATGGAGAGTAACAGATAGTGTGGGGAAGGCAGAGGAATGCCACTTCAGCTGAAGTCTGTGTTGCATTTTCTCTTCACCTCTCTTCAGACACTCGTTATTGATGTTTGTAGTGTGGTACAAAGAATAGATCAGTGCATATCCATAGCAAACTGTGGCCTTGATCCATTAGTCCTCAGTTACATGCTTGTGACCCTGAAGGTAGTTCAAATCTCTTCAAAGGTGGACATGAAGAGAAAATGTGATGTTTGAGAGGAATGTTTGTGTTGGAGAAACCTCTACTAAACAGTATGTGGAGTGGGGTTCTTGACCAGAATAGTCTCCTTTTTCTACAGATGTAGTCAATACAGCAAAATCTGTCTTGGTTTTGCTTTTCCTGTGCTAATAAAGATATTTCTCCTTTTAGGCGGGGAGAAGAGACTGACTTGATATTTAACTGCAGTGGGGAAGCTAAGATCAACATTATCCCAAGCTGAGGAAATACAGACTGCCACAGAGGGATGTTGGTCGATAGATTAGCAAAGTTTTGCTTACTTATGGCAGAAAATATCATGTCACAAAGTGACAAGACACTGGTTTGGTGCTAGGTCTAGACACTGAGGTCAGTCCATCTGTAAGAATTTTTGGAGGAAAGAAGTCCTCTATTAGTTACCTTTCAAGTCCTGTCCTCTGATGCTGCATTTCTTGCATTTCTCAAAGCACTCTTAGAAGTTTCAGTGAAAAAAAAAACCAAAAACACAACAACCAAAAAAAAAAAAAACCCAAAAAAAACCAAACCACAATAAACACACAAAAGACCCCCACTATTAAAAAAAAAACAAAACTATGAACCAAACCACCAAACCCAAAGAGCTACAGATTTAAACCAGAAACCTGGAACTATCATTGAAGAAGCTGTGCTTCTTGTAGAAGGGTTGCATTTCTGGCAGTGTTGAGATAGCAATCTGGGATGTGCTTTCAGAAGACCTTAGTGATTAAAGGTTATGCTTTCTGGTTTTGTGTGTAGGTTTTTCTAAATTTGTTTTTCTTAATCAAGAGGACAATATGTGGCCTCTCAATTTATGACTGTGTTGGGTAGGCCTGTGATCATAATTAGGAAGGGTAAAAATGCTTTGTGGTGGTGTATCCCTGTCCTGTTCCTAAGGTATATCCATATAAACTGTTCTTTACCTCACCTACAGCCTCCACTCTCAACAGGATTTTTATCACTTTCTTGCTTTAGAGTAATTCTTTTTTGTGGGATAGCCCTAAATTCCATCAGCAGATCAATGGGACTTGAGTGCCTATGGCAGATTCTGTTTGAGGGCCCCATTTGGATGTCCTGTGTTTAACCCAGGTCATTGTGCCAAGCATTCCCTGCTGGCTGGCTCTGAGATGCTCTGTTGAAAGGAGGTGTTCACCCTTAGGCAGTTCAGGAGGTCTGTATTCAGCATGTGCAGGACTGCATGTCAATATCCCATGTGAGTAAAATGCTTTCTGGTTTGGTTACTGTTACATTCACAAAGACGAGATTGTCTTCTAAGACAGTGAAGTTAAACTTTGCATCTCTAGGCAGAGTAAGTAACATCAAGAAACATCGTATATATTTGTAAATGCAGAACATTTCTTTCACAGTCTGATTGATGCTAAGGAAATGCACTACATTGCTGACATAAAGATGGTCTTGGCACTCTGCTGTGTAGCCTTCACAAACACCTAAATGACTTCTGACCTTTGGTTTGTAAATCACCTGGGTGCATCTTGCAAGTGGTCCTCCAGTTTGCTTTCACTTAGTAAGCTGGTTTTTCGTGACTGTGCTTTGGGAAACATTTTCAGCCCAGAAGAGCCTGGCTTTGTTTATTAAAATTTCTACTGCAAAGATAACATTTTCCAATCTCTAGTGTCACATCTGGACAGAGCAGACTACACTCTTGTATTAGTGGTGATGTAAATCCCAGTCATCCTCACAAACATATGGGAACTATTGAAATCCCTTCTGCCTACAAATCATTAATTGGCAACGATGTTCTGAATTCATCATCTTGTCAGCAGGGTTCCTGTTTGAAGAAGGCACTGACAGTAACAGCTGAGCAATTTCTCTCACTGGGGACTCTGAGGTTGTAAATATGACATGGTCTAATCTCCTTATATAATGTGCTCACTCTCTCAATGAATATAGACAGCTAGGTAGTAGTTACTGTGAAAAACCTAAACTACTTGGATTTTTTTACACCTCTTTTGGCAAAATGGCACGTTTATCAGCAACTGCTAGAAACAGCTAGAGGTAAATTGTGACTGTGTTAGGACATGGTTGTAAAGGACCAGTGTAAAGGTTCATTATTCACAAGAATATACTGCTGTGCTAATTAATAAGAGAAATGAAAGCAGTTGCTCTGTGAATTTCCATGCTGATTTCCAGAGTGGTGGTTTGGTACTGCTAAAGGACTGATAACCATCAGTTATGAGGCTTTGCCTCAGTTCAGCTGGTGCTTTCTGAATGGAACCTTGAGAAAAATGCCCACTTTCAAGTCTGCTTGGCCTGTTTCAAGTGTCCTAATGGTGGTCTCTGCCCTAGCAGGCAGTACTCAACCAAAGCTGAGATTCTAAAATGCTGTAAAAATTGGTGTAGTGCCACTGACATTTCTGCCTTTATGTGTTTGACCAAAAAAATGATCTGCCCAGTCTCTGCCTTCCTTCTTCCTGCACTGGCATAGGTGAGTTTTATTGTAACTTCAGTTTTAGTTGCTTACTGTAAATAGCAGTGCTCACCATTGGGGTTTGTTTAGGAAATTAATACCATGACAAGAGCACCTTCTGGTATTTCTCTTTGCACTCATCCTCACCTTCAGCCCAATATGTTTTCAGTGAGCAGCAAGAAGTACTTATTTTTATGTCTTTAAAGACATTTGAGCCCATGCAACTGGAAGAGAGGGGATGTTGACATGTTAAGCTAATGAGAGTCAAACCTTATTTGCAGTGTTGAGGTCCTGCTAGTTTCCAGTAGGCTGCAAACTAGTAACTGCAAATGTAATTGATTTTGCAGAGCCTGATTTTTCAGATGGCTTTAGAGCTGAANAGGCTGCAAACTAGTAACTGCAAATGTAATTGATTTTGCAGAGCCTGATTTTTCAGATGGCTTTAGAGCTGAAGCACAAATTAATTAAATATTTGAGTAAAGAAAAAATGGAAGAAAAGAAAAACTGCACAGAAGGAGAGCCAAAGTGAAAAGGTGAGTAACGAGTTCAGGAGGTCATGACACTTTTCCTTTCTGAGAATTGGTAAATGCTGCCACTTGAAGAGACATCAAAAGCAGTACAGTTGGTTTTAGCTAGCTAGAACATATAGACAAGATGTTAGAGGTGGACAAAATAATGGAAAACTCAGTGATATCTTTCTTCACCCTTGCTGTCTTCTGAGGAAGGATATTGAAACTGAGGGCTGAAGGAAAGATGAGTTGGGGTATAGTTTGTGGTTTTAGAAAGGAGCTGCCGCCAGAAAAAATACCTGGATTTTTTTTTAAACACCTCAAGAATGTTCAAGCTTTTCTGCTGTCTTAAATATTGATGTTTGTTTGATTATTTTTCCCTTAATCAACTTTGCTGAACATACCTCAATGCGTTTACAAAACCATATTTATTTTTGCTGATTGTTCATTACTTGTGTTGTGATTCAGCTGAACTCTTGCCAAGAGAAATGAGTTTCTTACAGAAAACAAGGGCTGCAGAAAAACCTTGTGTTCACAGGTCTTTTATTTTGTACTTAATTAAAACTAATTAACATCTAGCTTATGTAGCTTAGAAGTTTACCTGCTGAATCAGTTCTTGGATGATGTTGTTGCCTGCTGATTGGGGGTGAAGCAGAGCTGCTCAACTTTCTCCAAAAGCGAGGCAATCAGTGCAGACTATTTGAAGGCACTTTCCCAGAGCAGTGATTACCATCCCGTTGATCAGGCACTGGAAGGATATTCAGAGGCCATCATTTATTTACAGCTGTGCAGGAACGAGCAGGCAGAGGTAGTGACCCTGGGCTGGTGAGGAGCTGAAGGCACTCTGTAGAGGGTTGGGACACAACTAAGGACTTGCAAATGAAGGGATGGCAGAGCCATGCTTTACGAGTCTTGTGTTTCTGAGTCTGCACAGCAGCTATCCCTGAGGCCTGACTTGTGAATAAAACAGATAGCTGATACCACAATAAAGATGTATTAAATAAATGTATTTGCATATTATGTGTGGTTTTCTCAGGTGACACAGTGCAGCACCTCAGCCATTGCCTTCCCTGTCTCCTTATTTCTAGAAATGGAAACAGGCTGCTGCATACTCTTATTTTGAAACTTGGTCTTTTGCTCCAGAGCAGACAGTATTTCTGTTTTTACACCTCATATAGCTGCACTAGGGGGACAACGTTTCTTCAGTCCATTCCACAACTTGCCTGCCTCTCTGCCTCATGTTGGCTACATTTTCTCTTTCTCTCTCTCTTCTCCTTGTTACCTATGCTAGAAAGGCAGCATGCTGCTAAATCCTGCTTGTCTTGTGGGAGACTTCCCAACTGGGACTCAGGTGGATAAGGTAAGTGTGCTTTTACCTTCATAGTGGAGTGGAAAGCAAGCAAAGTCCAGGGATAAAAAAACAAAAAATATCTTTTTAATTGTTCTACTGGGAGGTGATTACATGGCAAGAAAAACATTGATGGAAATATTTGGTATATGGAGAATACTGAATTTGGAAATACAGTTGCCTCTCCAGGGAGTTTTTGCCCATCATTCATACTTCTTGTGCATTTTTCTGATTAAAACCAAATTGGCTGGGAGTATAGTATGCTAGGTGTTTATATAATTATGAGCTGAAGTACTTAGTTAATTTTAATTAGTCACAAACCCAGCCAGTCTCAGAATAGCTGATTTTCAGCCACACAGTGTGTATTCTCTTTTCAAATGTAAAGAAAGTCACTTGAATGCAAAATGCAGTTGTCACTGGAGAGAGAATGGGTTTTATTCTTTAGAGAGGTGTGTGTATGTATATATTTAGGTGTTTTGTTCTGCAGCTGAAACAATTAACAAGAGCAGGGAAACGTTTTGCACAGATCAAAATTGTAGTGCAACAGAACTGATTAAATATTACTCTTTTTTTTCTGTTTTGTGCATGTTTATTTGCCCTCCTTATTAAAGGAGGCATGGTGTCTATCTATGTGCAACACTTTATGCTTGACTAATGAGCTGTTACTTTCTGCACCACCTTGTATACTCATAACCCCAATGACTGAAGCTCTTTTCCTTGTTCTGCAGCGATGCTTTTAGGCTGCCACTTTGACCAACATAACCTTCCTGTTCTTTGCAGTCTGGCTGCTGTGCAGTCACCTTTCAGAAGGACAGTTAAGTAGTACTTTATTCCCTTCACAAAGTATAGATTGAACAGTGCAAATAAAATAAGGTTTGGAAATGGCTTCAGAAGTGTAAACTGTGAAGGTCATGTTTGCTTCTTAGCCACACAATATTTTGGGACAGATCTTTGGGTATGCTTTTTAGTCTGCATGGATTCTATTTCAATTGCAA
>VZUA01088867.1:4909-15763 GCA_013401035.1 Horornis vulcanius
ACACACACACCCAGTGTAATGCTTTTTATTCATCCAATAAACCAAGGAACATACTCTTCTGGGAGAGCAGGCAGCTGCTGTTTATTTGGGAAAAGGGAACAGAACCCAGGTTAGGGCAAATGTGGAGAGGAAGAGAAGATGGTGCAGAGTGTGTGTGGTCTAAGGGGTGTTTTGACCTCTCCTTGCCACAGAAGGGGTAAGGAGAGAGTTCAGAACCTGGCTGGGCAGGAGAAAACTGCTCATGTGGAATGATGGGTTGCTTGTTAAAGATCAATTACTCCTGAATATAATTTTCAGGCTGAGAGAGTTGGGGCCGTTCAGCCTGGGGAAGAGGAGGTTGTGTGGGTTCCTCATAGAAGCCTTCCAGGATCTGAAGTGGCCTACAGGTATAAGCCCAAGGGCCACTCCTTGTCAGGAACTGTAGTGATAGGACACATAGTGAGAGGTACAAATGGAAAAGGGGGAAATTTAGGCTAGCTATTGGGAAGAAATATTTACTGGAAGAGGAGTGAGACACTGGCCCAACCCTGGCAGGGCTCAAAGCCGGTTTGGATGAGACCTTGAACCTTTGCACAGGGTTTGGACAACACTCCCAGGCCTGTGATGTGATCCTTGGAGATGCCCTGCACAGGGCCAGGCCTTGGATGCCGTGATCCTCGTGGTTCCTTTCCAACCCAGCACGTTCTGTGATGTGGTGGGAGGTGTCCCTGCCCACGGCAGGAGGCCGTTGGGGCTGTTCCAAGCTCCATTCCAGGCCCGTACCATTCCGGTTACAACACAGGGCAGGTAGCGGAGTGAGGCGCCCCCCGCCTCCCCTTGCCCTTCCAGTGCCCTCAACCACCATGGCGGCCGCGGGGCGGCGCGCTTCCGCGGCGTACGGGCTGCGCATGCGCCCCAGGAGAAGGCGCCGTCGGCATGTGGCGGCTCGCGCGGGCGGGCGCGCGGGCCCCGCCGGCCCTGGCGGCGGCGGCCAGTTTTCTGTGGGATGAAGGGTATGAGGAGGGCCATGGTTTAGTCTGAGGGCTGAGGTGCTTGGCTTTGTCTGGTGCTTCCAGTCAGAGACACAAGACAGAGCAAGGGTAAAAAATGGAGCCAGGCTACACACCCCAATACNTATATATGCTTGTATAATTATATAGAAATATTTTTCTATCATGTATAGCACAATATATTTATATATTACATACCTTATATTGTAAATAATACATTCTATAATATGCATTGTCGATTCATAGTTTTTAATATTGTTATTTATTTATTTTTATAATTGAAATGGCATTAAAGCTATGTCTTTTGAAGTGAAGTAGGTGATTACAGGTCCTGAATGCAGGCAAAAAAATACTTGTTAAGAATTGCCCTGATTTCAGCTTTGATGGAAATAATTTTCATCTTACAAAAGTATAAAATCTAAAAAGAGTAAAGTTCTGTCTTTATTTCATGCAGTAGTAAGATAGTATCTTTGATTGTTACTGTAATTGCTTGTTACTCTTGTCACTATTACCTTCACATAGTTATTTTGTTTAAAGATGAAAGGTGCTCACTGACGTTGAACAACACACTGACAAGACAGTCCCTCACAGGCATTTACTACCTATACAGGTGTTAAATTACAGTGGTAATTAATATATTTGATGCCTGTGCTGGTATTAACTCATAGAAGGATAATTAATATGCGTAATACCCATAGAGGTATTAAATTATACGGTGGCAACGTGTATGTGTAATTCCTGTACGGATATTAAATTTTACAGTGATAGTTAATAAGTTGAATACTCCTTCAGGCCTTGAATTACCAGGGATAACTAATAACAGAGGTGAAGAGAGGAAGCAACTGTTACCTGCCACTGTGCCCAAACAGTTCTCCTTTTCTTCAGCTAGTTGGAAAACCTGCAGCCTGAGATTAAGGAACTTGCCAAGCGCCTTCGCTATGAAGTTTCAGTGCGTGGAAAGCAGCTGGGCTGGTCTGAAAATGTGGCCAGGTATGAGGGGGATTGTAGACTCTCCTGAATCCGTTCTGGAGTGAGGCGTGGCAGGAAGGAAGATCCCGCAAACAACGCTTTTGCAGCAAGATTCTGCCACTGCCCAGAGCTTAGATTTTCATTCTCCCACCTATGACTTAATTATTCATTCCGTTCCCTTTCAGATGCTCCCCATCTCAAAGCTCTGAACTTTTGTTTTTCTCTCCAAAAGGTTCTACTTTGCAAAGAACATGCGGAGGATTGTTTCGGAGCTCTACGTGCGGGACAACTGCCACCCCTTCAAGGCCACCCTGCTGCTGTGGGTGCAGATCCCCATGTGGGTGTGCGTGTCCCTGGCTCTGCGCAACTGCAGCATCGGCGCCCTGGGCTCAGCAGGTGCTGCACACTTCCCTCACTGCCCCTTTCTGTTCACCTCTTGCTTTCACAGACACCTTGTTGGTTAAAGAACGCCATGTCTTGAGCTTGATGTACAAGCTGATACAAAAACAGTCAGCTACTAAGGTTTTAAACTAAATGTAGTTTGAACCTAATCTAATTAATCAATTATATAAATAATTGATAATTAATTGATATAAATAATAGGTAATTAATATAATTTGAACTGAGTTTTAAACTTAATGCAGTCTGATAATCCTCTTTAGCAAGTAATGTTGCACATGCCACAGCACATTCACTTTTAATCTGTTTTTTTTCCTTCCATGTGAAATACTGTAGACATGGTGAATGTGTGAGGGTCTTTTAAATTAAAAAAAATTATATAGTGATTTTTTAGACAAGAGTTTATAGTTTGTTCTTTTAAGCAAAAAATGTATCTAGTTATACAGTTGCTAAGAAAAAGACAATTTTTTCAAAATCAGGTTACTGCATTCTTATTTTCCTCATTGACTTGTAAAATATTTGAGATGGAAGGGTTTTTTATTGCAGATTTACCTGTCCGTGGCTGTCATGAGCTAAGCCAGGTCTCATCTTCTATCTCTCACTTTTCTTATTTACATTGGTAGCAGAGCGTTAAACTGAGGATTTCTGCTTTAATCATACTTACCACACAGATAAAACATACCTCAAAACTTGGGTCTGTGATTGAATACACGGTAGAGTTCTGGCTCACTTGAGACAGCAAATTATACTGAATTCTGTATTTTCTTCAATTCTTTCCTGTAGTACAAGAACAGTTTTCCTCAGGAGGAGCACTGTGGTTTACAGACCTCACAGCACCTGATTCCACGTGGATTTTGCCAGTTTCCCTGGGGCTGGTGAATTTGCTCGTGGTGGAGGTATGTTGATGGAATAAACCAGCCGTAATGACTGCAAAGGGCTAACACATAAAGGTGGCTACAGATTATCACTGCGTCAAATGCACTGGGTAGAAGTGAAACATAATCTTTTTACTCTGTGTATTTTAATGTAGATGTCTTTTATTCAGAGACCTCCAGGCCAGATGTAACATGTGTCAGATCTACTTGAGCTTCAGTTTGATGGGGGTTAACTAGGATTTCTCTTAGAATGCAGCTCTAATGAGGTTTCTGGGTGTTAATGGCCATTTCAAAAAGAGCTTGTTTATAACCAAGTTTCTCCTCTTTTAGATCTTTGCTTCCCAAAAAAAAGTGCCAGTTTCCCGTTTCCAGAAGCTTGTTACGAACTTCTTCCGCGTGATGTCCGTGGTGATGATCCCTATTGCTGCCACAGTGCCCTCTGTAAGTACCCTGGTGACCTCTGGGGCATCACCTGTGTCTGTTATGGTGCTTAAAGGACAGCCCAAAGGCCTGACGTATTTCACGTTTCTACTTCTGTGTGCTTAAAAAAAAAATCAGATGTCCTGTCTATGTGTATTTTTAAATCTTGTTGCCTTTGGAATATTTTTGTTCACAGAGGAAGACTTGGCAAACTTGAAAGGTGTTAATGTCCTATATGTAGTCTGCAAAAGGAGAGGAAAGTTTTATGTAAAGACACATAGGCAAATGTTTGTTAACTGGAAACCAGCGTAGTTCTTAAATTAGGAAAATTTCTACGTCTTTCTTCAAACACTTCTCATTTTTACCAGGTTTTCTACTGCAGAGTGTTCTTAGCAAAAACATAGTGTCTGGTTGTTGCGCTCAATTATAGTTCCAAATACAGAAGTTGAAGCAAGTTTAACATGAATAATTTAAGAACTGTCAAGCCCCAATGTAGATGGCCCTTTTCCCCAGAAGAGTTCAGAGACAGACAGTTACATTTCACATGGAAGCCATTATTGCAAATGAGAGGAGGAGTGGTTTAGGTGAGTCATTTTTATCAATACCTGGGAGTAACCCACAGCTGTGGTTTGGGAGGAGTTGCCTAAAATGTGTTTTCCTTGCCTCCAGGGAGCTGACCTGTTCTTGTCTTGTTGCAGTCCATGGCGCTGTACTGGGTGTCCTCGAGCCTCATGGGACTCTCCCACAACCTCCTGCTGCGCTCTCCCACCTTCCGCCGGCTGTGCTGCATTCCAAGGACCAAATCCGACTCGGATACTCCTTACAGGGACATCATGGCTGCCTTGGCTACCAAATACAGCTTTAAGAAACAACACCACTGAACTCCAGGAAGAGCTGTTTCAGGAATGAAGTAGTGCTGTTTTAGTGAGATGTACTTATTTGCTGTATATTTATTTTCCAAATAAAAAATGCTGGCTGGTCATAAAGAGGGATTGGTCAGCAAAACTGTGTCTTTACTGGGAAGCTTTGTTTCAAGGATAATTGTTTTGTGGTTGCAATAGTCCAGAAATCCAGATTTGTCTCCTGAATTATTGTAAGAAATTGGGCACATGAGAGTGAAATAAAACTGCAACTCATATACAGTGCTTCTTTTTCACTCTAAGTCCTGAAGGTAAAGAGGTTTGGTTGTTTGTTTGTTGGTTTTTTTTTTTTGTTAAAGTGATCAGAAATTAATTATTTACTTTTTAAAAGATTCCAGGCCACTACTGTGATGTAAACGTAACAAAAATTCACAGAAGCAGAGTTTTTAATGCAGGCTTGGGAGCATTTATGTGAATTGTTATGATAGCCTAGCAGGACTTTACGGATAGGGCTGAAATACACTTTCTGACTAAAATCAGCATTTTAGAAGAGAAAGTGCAGATGTCATGGCACTGATAACACTGCACTTCACTTGTGGGGGTGTTTCACTGATGTCTTTCACTGTTTTCACTGCTAGGAGTCTCAGAACATCAGTGATAGAGTTATATCTGGATGCTGCCAGGATATTCTTATACCAAAAAAACTCCCCAAAACAGGTGTGAAACTGAAGGTAAAGCGGCGGAAAGCATCTCATCTAATGGTGTCTAACAATTCAAAATCCACAGGTAAGGAGATCAGAAGGTATGTGATAAAGCTCTTTCCAGCTCTGCATTACAGGTAGGATACTGCTCTGGATTTTTAAAGGGTCTCTCAGATTTCTCTGAATGAATATTGTTGTTTTGCCTCATCTGAAGGTGTTGGAAAAAGTCTTTGCAAAGGGGAGCGAGTTTTTGTCTGGAAAGCTGGTGGTAGTGGGAGCTGGTGCTTCATACAGTGCTGAGGAAAGTCACCTCTCCTTCCTCAGCTGTCTCACCTGGGAGGGGCTCATATCCCCAACGTGTTCAGGTTTCAGGAATAGGGCAAGCTGTGTTTTGTGTGTAGTAAAAAAATAACATGAGATTTCTTGGCAAGCATAAAGAGGGCCGTGAAACTGGTCACTGAAAAAAAGGCCTCACAGCTCTGTCAGGATCCTGTATGTTCAATGCAGGAAACTGGCTTTGTTAGATCTGCAGTTCTCCATTTATTTATGTTTGTTTTACACCTTTTATTATGTTATAAAATTACACCCAAGACCTGCCAGTGCGAGTTAAAGAGAATAAGGTTCCTCCAGTAAGTGTATTTGGTGGTGGATTTCTCATAGCGTTATTTTAGGTCTGGAAGAAGGTTGTTGGAACACTGCATGTACTTAGGAGGGAGCCTAAGCTCAAGGAACTGAAGTCAGGCAAATACAAGTTCCCTGGACAGGTTCTGTTTTGGCAGAACTCAAAAGTGCTGAAATATCCTGGCTGGATAATACGTGTTTCATTCTCTGTCTTGAAGATGCAGTGTGACCTTGAATAACAGTGCTGTGATGCTTTGGTGGTTGTGCTCTGGGAAAAGACATTGTTTACCCAAAAGCTTACCTCTGTTCTCAGCTATAGTAATGATACATTGTCAGATACATTGTCTGGCCTAAAATCCTTGTCTCAGTGTTTGATGCTGTTACTAGGAAAGAGGATCAGGGCTTTGCTGTTTGCCTTTTTATGGTGATGTAATTATTTTGTTCTCAGTCCATGTTGGTGAGACAAAGATGGAGCAAAGATGCATATAATGGTGTGTGTCAGGTCGAATGGGTCCTTCTTGACTGTGGAAGGGCCAAGGGAGATTTCTGGAGAAGAAATCAAGAAGAAACCTATTGCTGTGTTCTCTGAGAAACCCGATTCAAGTGTCTTAAGAAAGCTTGCACAATATTCTTTGTGAATGACGCTTTATTATTTAAGTAATGTGATCTATAGCTCTGTTTGGCGCAACCGTGTCCCCACCTCTCCTGTTTGCTTCCTGTTCTGGCTTTGCTGAAAACAAAGAAATTGTAAGCAAATTAGAAAACCCAGTAGTGATAAAAGAATTGTGGTTTTAGAAAGGAGGGCAATTTCCTTCCTACCTTCCCTCTGATTATTAGCCTGAAATACTGTTGGTGAGTTGGCCCCTGTCTCATTCAGGAATGAGATGTCAATATGATCTAACACCTTTTACAGGGTGCTGAAGGGGATGCTGCTGTCTGCCAGAGAATTTGACACCTTGCCAGTCCACCTGGTTATTCTTTGGGGTTGTTTTAGTAGAGAATCCAAACTCTTCATCCAAAGCCTAGTTACTAGGGTGGATTCCTTGAAGTGCAAGATTTTTTTTTTCTGGACTAAGTGTAATTTTTGGCATGGTTCCATAGTTTCTGGAAAGAAAAATAGTTGAAGCACTGTTGAGTGCACTACTGTACACACGGGGGTGCTCCAGCTCCTGCCAGCTGTAGGGTTGGCAGGTTCTAAAATCCAGGGCAGACAGGCAAACATTGGACTAAAACATTTTTCCTCCTCTGTCTTTCATCTTGCTGCTGTTTCAGAACTTAATCAGGCTGTCCTTTACAGTGTACACTTCTTTTCCACCTCACTGCCATGTCCCTTTGAAGTAATCCAGTGTTCAACACTGCTGAGCTTGAGAATAATGGAAAGAACTCGCTTGCTGCTCCCTCTTTGTGGCTGAGGATGCCGAAGGGAAACAGGCAGGTGTCGGAACAATCCCTGGTTGTCTTTGCAAAGCCCTCCGTTTGTGCAGCCATGTGGCCAGCTGGCAGCAGGACTCCTTTTTTTCACTTGATATTATTAACCTACCTATATTTAATTAATCTGACTGATTTCTAATGGTAAATAAGGTAGTCTTCATTCCTTTGAAGCTCAGCGTAGTGCTAAAAGCAACAGCAGCTGCTGCTTTCCTGAGTGAGGTGTTTTGCTCTATTTTCCAAGTTTCAGGGATCACAAAAAATTCAGAATAAGGGATTGGTGCTTTACATCAATGTCACCTGGATGATTTTGATCCATTTTTGCTGCACACAACTGTGGTGTTACAGGCTGTGGGTTTGGGTAGGAATGTTTAAAGAAGCCTGTGTAAATTAGGTTCATCACTAAGGCGAGTGCACACATCCATATGTTCCTTTATTTAAGGAGCTGAGCTTTGTGGATTCATCTGTCAAGGTACATATTCATAATTTGATTGCCTTAATTAACTTTGCAATTGGAATAATGGTAAATAACTTTTTATGGCCTCGTTTACTTAGCGTAATCCCCTACTTTTGTTTGAAAGCGGCAAAGAAGAGACCACTACTGCCTTATTTGTAGGGACTGGGCTTCTGGAGGAAATCTTCCAGCTCCCAGAACCCCTGGTACTCAAATCCCTCATGAAAATAAGGGGTATTGTGCTGTATGCCCTGAGGCTTAAGATTACCTGGCCTTTTCAGGCCTGAAGAGAGGTAGGGAAAGCATTTCCCTGTGGCAAGTACCCGGCCTTCCTACAGGAAAATCACACTCCTGTATTCACACTTGAGCAGTAGAAAGATGGTTGTTTTGGTACTTGTGGCTGAGAACAGCTGAGAATTTGGGATGCTGTCACAAGCTTGACTTTGGCTTTACAAGCCCAAGGCTCAAATGTGTGAAATGGAGGGGACAGAGAGGTTGAAAAGCCACTTGGAATGTCAGTGGCTACCACACAGGCTGTAACGGGAAGAATGTTAATTGGAAACAAATGCCAGCCTTCAGCATCTTCCATTCCCGAGGAAAAGGGCCTTGTGGATTCAGGAGTTTGGGCCTGAGTATGCTTATCTGGAGTTTGCTGGGGAACTGTTGGTCAGTGGCGTGCAGTTGTTCCAGAAGGGGTAAGATGCAAACCTGTGGTAAATGATGGATCCGTGGAAGTGCAAGAGGGCAAGGAGGTCTTTGGATTGTAGTTAAAAAGTGCTCTTGCAGCCAAGTAAAGCAAGCCAAGAAGTGCTTTTCCACTCCTGTTTTAAGATGACCTGAGATGGGCCAGGAATCTTCAGGCAGAGACATGGTAAGTTTTGAAATACTTAAACTTGAGCATGGGAGATCATCTGCTTGGCCTTAGTCCTCCTTCCTATTTGAGGGCTGTGATGGAATCCCATTTGTCCTTGTGTGTGTTTTTCAGTTTGGGAACATGTTTAGGAAAATGGCAAACTGAACTTTTTCTGACAGGTTAACATTTAAAATAGGGATTTCCTGGAAGTTTTGAAATGCTGGATTTGATTTGAGAGGTCTAGTGGAGATACCAGAACACTCCAGTGCAATGATTTTCTTTCAGCACCTGAGTTTGAACAGAAAACTGTCCTCTGTCCTGCTGACAGAGGTTTATCAAGCATACCTTAGTGTGAGCTGCTGCAGGCAGAGAACACATTCTTCTGGATGAATTCCTGACCTTGAGCCCTTTCTGTCTAGAAAATAAATGATAAAATCTTCTACTGGGGGAAATCAGTTGCTTAGAAATGTATCTAATAAAATATAAATAGTGGCAGTACTCTCTAGGCACGTTGTTTCTGCTTTGAGGAAGAGTTGGAGATTGAAAGTTGGCAGACAGCAACTTTTTGGAGGTTTCATATCAACATAGCCTAAACCTTGTGGGTACAACTAAAGGGATTTTAGTTTAGATCTAGTTTAGAACTCAAGTTCTTTGTGCATTTTGTTGAAGTCCAGCTGGCCACATAATGAAACAAGATATTTTTTGTGAAGGGTCTGTAAAGAGGTACTTGATACTCACTCAGCTGTTTGGAAATATTTCTGTTTCTTATTTTTAGGAATTTCTTTAATGCATTGCCAGAGTTACAGTTGAGCATTAGGTTCTTATTAACTTTTGTAAGTGGAGAAGGTGCAGCTTTGTCAGAATGGAAATGGGGAGGGACTGGAAGTGGGTCCATTGATTCCCAAGTGGGGCCATTTGCCAAGAGCCCCTGATTTTCCACTGTAGTCACTGTGCAGTTCGTGGTTTTTATTTTATTACTACCTAAGTGCTTGCTCCAGAGTGCAACCGATAATTCTGTTGTATTTTACAAAGCAAACAAGCTCAGATTAATTTGCTAATAAAAGCTTTGCTAGTCTTGCATTTTTCCACTTTAAATGCTCTTGCTGGAAGGCTGAGAGATAAGCTTTGTTTGGAGATATTTAGTCATGATTTCAGCAATAAGTCCCCAGAGACTGACTATGCATATGACAGCAGTTTAAAAAATATATATGTTGACCTTTTCCCCTTCACATGCAGATTTTTTAGAGTGAACTAATTGTAGAAATTGAGAGAAAATAAGAACAGTGATGCTTTAAACTGCTTTAATGCAGCATACCTTTACAGTGAGAGCTGGTCCTGCAGGTAACTCCAGTTGCCAGTGCTATGTTTTAGTTGTTTCCCAGTGTTTCCCATTGCTGCAGCCTGGTGATGTTGACATGAGCGTGTCAAAGTTGAGCAGAGTGTAGCTGACAGGCTGCAAGAGCTTGGAGCTTTGGCACGTGTGCTTTTCCAGTGCTGTCAGCTCCCCAAGGATTGGATCCAAAATAAGAATAGTCTGGCTCAGGTGTGAATCTAGATAATGTTATTTGCTGTCACAAGCTGTTTGCTCTTGTGGCAATGCAAAATTCGGATTGAAGATGTTGGTGGAAAATCAGACTGAAATCCGGGAAGTGCTGAACTGCAGAAGTGAGGTCTTGACTACTAAACAGGTTCTAAAAATCCTAAAGATAGGAAATATTGAAAATTGGGAAAAGTAACTCCATTATTCTGGCCAAATGAAATCTGTTTGGTGCTTTAGCATATAATATTTCTCCCCCAGGTTCTGTGAGGTGAGAGGGTGTTCTAATGCTGTTAGATAATGGAAAACACGGATTTGTGGTTCAGGGCTGAGCTGAACCATGTGTTCCTGTGCTGTCAGCATCTGTGGATTTGGGTTTGTTTCTGCCTTTCCTCATTGCTCTTTGGATGAGCATTAGCGGATTTGTTGCTGGGCAAAATTTGGGAAAATTTTGCCCAAGTGTGTTGATTTTCATGCTTCATTTGAGTGAATCCTTCTAAATTCATCCTTTCAGAGAGTCTCTGAATTCTCAAACCTGCTGCTGCCAGCAGGAATTCTGTGACCAATTTCAGTAGAATAAAGATTTCATTCTTTCTCTATTTTCTTCCTCCTGTGAGTAGAATGATACAAATATTGTTTCTTTTTTTTATCCCTTTGCTTATGCCATGATGTGGACACATACGTGGATAAGGAACATGTCTCCTGCTTTATCTGTAAAATGACTGCCAAAAATACTGAAATGATTTAG
>VZUA01088868.1:13048-33234 GCA_013401035.1 Horornis vulcanius
AGCTGATTTTAACAGCTGGTGATAGAATACATGCTTTTGGTTACATCTTGCATTGGAACCTAAGAAAATTGGGAAGTTGTGGTGATTAATATGAGTTATCTGTGTGTTACCTCTAGTTTAGTTTCTACCCCCAGCTGAAAATCAGAGCAAATTATTGCAAGGAAAGTGGTGAGCTCCTGTGGTGGTGCAGAACTGCAGCCAGCAGGTCACAGAGCCTTTAAAGCCAAAGTTGTGATGATCAGAAGGTCAAACCTCATGTGGAATAACAAGAAAAATTTCTCAATGTTGTGTTGTAGAATAATTCATGTAGGGAGTGCTAAAAGTCCAGTAAAAAGGGTTATTTGATGGGCAAGAGGAACCTTGGTGGGTGAGTGGACACCAGGGACCAGCTGGGTACGTGAAGCTGTAACGTGGCTTGTACCCCTTTCTAGTGTGTCTGATTTTGTTCATGAACAATGACTTCTGAACATCTTAATCTATTCCTAATTTTGGTTATTGTTAAATGCATTCTTCTCTGTTGTTTCTCCAGGGAAATGTTAAATTATCCTTCTTGTTTTTTTTTTTTTCCCCCCCATCTGTCTACTGCTGTTTATCTCTTCCTGGAAGAAATCCAAGTTTAGTAATTAAGGCAGTGGAACAGTCAGAGTTTGGATCAGTAGATAAAATGTAATTATAATAGATCTATGAATCTCTCTGCAGTAAATATTTTAACACCTTAGGCCAATCCTCCCTGAACATAAACAGAGTTTTTGGAGATCACACTGTCTTACACCTACTGGGGATCGGTGTAAAACTGCACTGACAGCTCCACTGTGGTTGTGTGGAAAAACTTTAAAAAAATAAGAAAATAATTACCTAGGAAGACGATGAGGTGCAATACCCTGCCCAACAGGCAGTTTGGATGAAAAGTGTGATTTTTTTCTCACATCCTGTGATATATGCTTGCTTATCTTTTTCCCTTGGCAGTTTTCAAATACCCCGAAATAGAATTATGCCTGTATAGGTAAAATCTTCTGTTGCAGTGGTGAACATTTGGATTATGTATATTAGTTAGACAAGGGATGTAACTTATTCCTCTAATTTGGGTACTTAGGTGAGGGTTTGTGGTAGAAACATTCCACAGAAAATAAAAACGCAAAAATATCATTTTGCAGAACAGCAGCAGATTGCCTGAAAATTCCCCGAACCCCACCATTTCTGGGCATCTTGTTTACCCTTCTGCTGAAGTCTGGAGCAGGTTTCCATGCCATAGCTAGTGGCAGTCACTGTTTCTGTCCTCCCTGACCTCAGGAAAGGCTCTCCTGGGACATTGGCCCTGACATCTTCCTCAGCTGCGAGCCTGGGGAAACTGAGATCGAGTGTTACCCACAGAACCTGTAAAGTGCCAGATGTTGTTGTCACCTCCTGGTGTGGATCAAAGGCTGCAGAGGGACAGTGGGAAGGTTCCTGGCCACAGACATGGCAAGAGTAGGACTTTTGAGTGAACAACACCCCCCTAAGGTGATCAAGTTTTCCAAGAGACTGTATGGATGAACCCTAACAAAAGATGAAAAATCAAAAAGAAAGTGTATGTTAAGGCAATGGAAGCCTGGTGGCAATTCCTGTTTGCCAAAACTGAGGGCACAGGTCCTGTAGGAGCAAAGGCAGCAGCAGTTAGATGAGAACAGAGAGCTTATTGCATAATGAAAGCAATTAATCCCTCAGTGTGTCCTCCTTCGCAAGCAGAACCAATAACCTCATGTCATTTAAACAATGACAGCTCCACTAACTCAATAGAGAGCTTAAAGAAAACATTGAATAAGAATGCAGCATTATTGTAATAGGAAGAAAAACAGTCTCATTGAAATGTTAGGTACCTGCTCCATCCTTTAAGAAACAGATTTCAGGGAGCTGAGAGTAGAATTTGAGTCTATAAATCTTCCAGTATTACTGTATTACATTACGTAACATAACACAAAGTATAACATAATATAGTGATACAATAAATTAATTTAACATTTAAAAGGCATCTGTTTTTCAAAACCAGGGCCCAAGGCTCATCTGGGTGGCCTCTTTCCTTATGTGGAATTGATATGAAAACTCTTACCTCAAGCTTGTGTCTGCACTGAGTGCGTGATCAAAGAAGAAACCACAACGATCTTTAAAGTCACCAGAAAGCTGCATGTCTATCAGAGACATATTTCGTTATGGTTCAGGGATGCCAAAAGCATCTTTTTCCTTCAAGGTTTGCCAATTCATTTGAAAGAAGATGTAAAGGATGCATCTGTGCAAAGGCTTGGAGTTATACAGCTGGAAAAGGGGGAAACCAGTTGTTTATCCCTTCAGAAGTCTTGCATTTGCACAAGTAAACATTGCAAAGGCTGGAAAGGATGTGCCCCACACCATGTCTGTGTCTAGCTGTGAGTGCTCAGAGAGGAAAAGCTGTGCCTGGCTCTGACCAGAAGCTTTTGGAAGCAATAATGAGCAGAGCTTGTGGCAGCACCAGCACGTCTATAAAACATAGTGATGTTCCCATAGAAATATGCTGCTGTGGTTAGTACACACCAAGAGAAAATATACCCCATGCAGGCTTCTTGGTCAGTTGTTTTCTGGCAGGGGAAGGCAATTAAAAAGAGGAGCTTTCAGGCATAAATCAGCTTTGTTTGGGCTGAGCAGCATTTGTGATGTAAGAAATGTAGGCCCCAGCAATGGCAGATGCTTGGCTGTCCTTGGTTCTTCCTCTGCATTTCAGAGTTAAAGTGGCTGTCCTGGGACGAGTCAGGAGTTGGGGGTTACCGTTGGAAGGGGGAATGACACCAAATTAATTCATTTTGCAAATGGTGAATAAAGATCAAAACCCATGAAGTGACATTATCTCTGACAACCTTCATTTCTATGGGATATTTTTGTCCTCTGAAGCAGAACTTGGTAGCAATGATTGAAATAGGGTGCTGTTGTTATTGTTGTTGTTGAAACTAAAAAAAGCAAATACTGTCCGCAATTAGAATTTTCAGCAAGGGTGGGGTTTTTTGAGTTTTTTTTTTCCCAGTAGGCTCAAGGATCTTTATTGGAAATTACCAGTAGGAGCTACAAAAAATTGTCTTAATATGTACAACTTGTCATTTATACAAGTAAAAGATAATTCTTTGAGAAATGCTTGTTGTTTAGGTCTGTTCATTTGGGTTTTGCTTTCCTGGAAGCCAAGTCCATGAATAAAGAATCACAGAATGGTTTGGGTTGGAAGGGACGTTAAAGCCCATCTTGTTCCATCTCCTGCCATGGGCAGGGACACCTTCCACTATCCCAGGTTGCTCAGAGCCCCATCTGACCTGGCCTTGGACACTCCCAGGGCTGGAGCAGCCACAGCTTCTGTGGGCACCCTGTGCCAGGGCCTCACCACCCTCACAACCAGCAATAAATTCCAAGTCTAAACCTTCCCTCAGGCTGCCCTGACCCATGTGCAGGATGTTGCATTTGGCCTTGTTGAATAATAAACCTTTGTGAGGTTTATTATACTTTTTGTATCAGATTTTTTTTTTTTTTACTCAGAATCAGTCATGATGGCAGCTGCTGCCCTCAGATTTCCTATTACAAACAAACAAAAACCCAGAACTTTTGGTTCAGATATTTGTCTCTGTGTTCAAAGAGCAGCTAGATGAACTCACAAAGGAAGAAGCCACCTGTTAAATGCAAAGGAAACACCTCTGGCTTAGGAAACTCCTGCAGTGCAAAATATCCATTTTGGAGAGTAAATGTGGACTGTACCTTCACATGATTGCCAGGTGCTTGTGTTCCTTCCCATACACCTGTTCTCAGTCAGTGCTGCAAACAGGACAAGGAGTCTTTTTATCTGCAGCAGTATCTCAGGTTTTTATCCTCGTGTTTTTATTCCAGGCCATGAAAGAACAAAAATTTTGTTGCTCTGAAAATGTTTCTCAGCAGCAACACACCTGATTTTTAGAGCTACTTTGGCTGCATATCACAGCAGAAAATAAACCAGGTTGTTGATATGGTAATCTACATTGCAAAGTTTGCATATGAAACAAACAAAAAAAATAGGGTGTATTGAAACAGAAAGGTGCTGCATTTAGGTGCACCCCAGGTGACTGTGGAAACCCACTTTTTGAAAGTAACCACTAAAAAAAAGGACATGTGACAAACCCTCATGAAAGTCGCTTAAAAGCTTAACACAAACTTCATTAAACAACAGTCAGAGCAGTAAATTATTTGTGGTTTGCTCTGTTTATATGAGCTCATTTGTGGCTTGACATTCTCTTGATGAAATTCTTTGTGAGAGCTGCTCTCAAAGGCAGGAAAAACAATGAGTTAGTTTCATATACCTGATTTAATCAGATTGCCCAAATTATCATTTTTCACTGCTGCTGCCAGGGAAACAGAAACAACCTCATATTCTTCTCCTCAGTCCCAATCATTTTAGCATCCACAGTGTTTGGACCAGGGAAGTGTGAAAGAAACACATGGTAGCAGCAGTCCAGTGGAATGTTTGAATAAGTGTTTCAGGCCACTGCAGCACTTACATGGGGTCATCTGGATGTAGAAGTCTTGGAGAACTTTGTACTAGAAATAATCTGTGGATCCCAAAGATATTTTGACTTGCAGCTGTGACTCCTCCAGCCCCTTGGTACAGCCACTGTCAGGACAAAGTGGGAGTTCTTTGATGGCTTCAGTTTGGTTAAATAATCACTGAGTTGTGTGTTAGAGAAGAAAAAGCCTCTCTGCAGATGCTTAAATAATTTGGTTTAGCTGTGCTGAGTGCCTTTTGCCCTCACCTGAAGCCATTTGGATTAGTTCTGGTCGCATTGATTCACCTGGAGGGGTGTATTTGCACCCTGTCTTGTGGTAGCCTGCCTGGAAAACATCCCAGCTGTCAAAAATAGACCTATACATCATTCCCTTTTGGTTTTGTTTTTTTTTTTATTCCCTAAATTTTATGCTCAAGACTTCAAGTTTGATAAGTGAAAAACCATTTAATCAAAACACCTTTCAAAAAAGGAAACGACAAATTAAGAGGACATGTTGCCTTAACAAATGTCTTCAGTTAATTTGAACCGGACAGCTGCTTGAGGAATCCCAGAAGGATGTAACATAAGGCTATGCCTATTTTTCACCAGCAGACTCCAAGAAAATTTACCAATTTTTCTATTATTTATTAAGGTTTTCTGTGTTCTTTTATAGAAATCTGCCCAGCAGGAAGCAGGACTCAGCTTCTGCCTCTGATGGCCCAGGCGGAATCGCGTGCTGCGTTTGACACACTGATCCCTCAGAGCCTGAAAAACATGAAGAAATCTGAGATGTCCTGCAGGAATGTGGAAGACATCATGTGCCTTAGAGCTTGGTGAATTTCCAGCAAAACTTACTTTTGCTCCAGATTCATATTAATTCCTCAAAATCTGCCAGTTGAGATACTCTTAGCTAAGAAAACTGGAGGAAATTGAAAATCAGAGTAGACCAGAGTCACCCTTGCACACAGGGTCTGAGTTATTTGAAAAGAAAAGCTTTAGGTATCCCTGTGAAAAATGTCTCCACAATGCAAAGCAGCTGTGGAAAGCCAAGAACATTATGGAAGCTGTGTTAACAAGGGAATAGGGAGTAATACAGAAAGTCCAGGGGCTTGACAAGTTAATCAGAGCTGGGCAGCAGTTTAAGAAACCTCACAAGGATATAAACCAGAGCTGCTCAAAAGATTTCCACCAAGAGCTGCTGGATAGATGTAAACACTGCAGGGGGTTGGGTGGTTTCACTTCCAGAGGGATCTCAGGTTACGAAGTTCTGGAGAGAGGGAGAGGGATTTGCAGCAGCGAGGGGAAGCCAGGGGTGATGCTCTGGGGCAGGTGAGTGACACAGAGCTCCTGTGTGCAGGGCACCGAGGGGATGGAGGGGGATTAGATCACGTGGGGAGATGGACAAGGGGGAATGGCTTTAGGAGGAAGATAGATTTAGATTTTGCATTAAATTCTTCCCTGTGAGGGTGGTGAGGCCCTGGCACAGGCTGCCCAGAGAAGCTGTGGCTGCCTCATCCCTGGAAGTGTTCAAGGCCAGTTTGGATGGGGTTTTGAACAACCTGGTCTAGTGGAAGGTGTCCCTGTCCGTGGTAGAATGTTGGAATGAGATGATCTTTGAGGTCCTTTCCAACCCAAACCATTCTGTGATTTATGGGGCTGAAACAGGATTCAGAACATAAGGGCAACCTGAAGCTGCAGGATTTGAGAAATAAACTAGTAGGTGGAGTAGGAAAAACACAGAAGATTTGAATAAAAAGATTTTCAGGCAATATTTTCTACACTGAGTCTGTTCACACTGCATAATGTAGGATTAGTAAATCTTATTCATTAAAAGCAGAATTGTATTATTTAATTTCCAATTAATAGGTGTATTTCAGCTTTCTAGGCAAAGACAACAGAGTAACTAGAGACAGACCTGCTCATCCTGCAGATCAAATTGCTTTAATCTCTTTTAAGGGTGTTCCTTACTGATGCAGTTCCTTGTTCCTCTGTCTGCTTATGCCAGCTCACAAATCACCAGAGTATATTCACATTTCTGAAATACAAAATGCTTTGCCTGAAACCTTCTTAAAACTAGCCATGGGTAAAGACCATCTTCAGACTCTGATCATTAATACTCATTCTATGGAACATGAAAGAGGGGAGTGTTCTTTCCCCCTTGCTAAAACACCATATCCTGGGGTGGGTTTGGTGGTTCACTCTGTTTGGTGGTTCAGTGCTGTTCTCTGAATCCATTGTGTTTGTTCTGAATCTGTTCCATCATTGGGAGAGGCAGCTGGAGGTGGTAAATGCAAGAAGAGGAGTTTAAGAAGCAAGAGATCAGGGTCATGAAAAGGAGGAAAATGGAGAGTGGTGAGTAGAAGCGTGATGTGGAAGGAGAAAGGAAAAGGTGCAAGAGGAGGGAAAGGCACAGGTACTCAGTGTGAGCTGGGAGGATGTGGGAGCCTGGCAGAGGACCCAGCACTGAGCCTGAAATGCAGGGCACAGGGACTCTGCAGACCCTGTGGTTTGAACCATCAAGTGCATCCAACTTTCTTCTGCTCAGCTCATGGGACTCGGCTTGGGCATTACTTGGAAGGAGGCTGAAATCATGGAAATTTGGTGTCAGGAATTGGTGTAACCAGGATGAAAGAATGGTTTAGAAGAGGCAGGCAGTTTTGCTTCACAGCATAGATAATTCTGACTGTGTTTTCTGGTTTTGTTGGCAAAAAAATCTGACAGCATGAGACAACAAATGGCTTTTAACTTATTGTTTTCTCTAAGGGAAGAATTATCTTTTAAAGATCTCCCCATTAAATCTGCATACACTTGGAGCCTGAAGAAAACAATCTGATGGAGCAAGGGGGAGGAAGGGGATGGAACAGCTGAAAATCTATTTGCTAAGTCCTGCAATGGAGAATATATATTTTAATGTGAAACAGTGATGACAAGGGAAGCTTTAGACAGCTTCAAAGCAAAAGCATCCAGGCAGGCAGTCCTGCAGGACTTCAAAACCTTGCGTGGAGACAAAACTTTTTGTACATCAGAGCTTGAAATTCAAATCAAGCAGAGAGCGAGCCAAGCCAACTTTGAGCATTTTGCATTTCACTTGATGTCCTTCAAGGCTGCAAGTGTTTCTTTATCATTTTCTTGCATCACATGCCATTTTCAGCGCTGTTTTGCAGGTGTTTCTTTGCTCCTTTTCTTCTCGTTTCCTTGAGTGGTTACACAGATTTGTAGTGTATCACATGTGTTTTTTAAAGCTTTTGTTCAGCTGGATTCTCCTTCCCTCCCTTCAGCCTCAAAGGCAGATTTACAGGAATCTTTCAGAGATATGACACTGCTTTATTTTATAAACCTTGCTCTTCTTATCTTCATGGCCTTGCAGGTCACAAAGAGCTACATGTGAGGATAAGCATCAAGTTCCCCAGCATGGAATAAAGTCAAACTGGATTGCACAAAACACATAAATCCAGATACTCTTTGCAGTGTCTCCCCTCTCTCCTATCACTGATGAGATTTCTTGAATTTATTTAAAAAAGACAGGAGGGGAGAGTGCCAGGAAGAGCAAAAATATCCTGAAACTTCTATCAAAGGAACTGAAATAACATTTTAATTTCATCCAAATAATGCTGCTTCAAGAGTGGCTCAGTAAAGATATTTTATGACAAAAGCAGCAAAAGAATTTTATTGCCTAACTACTGATAGGGTTTATATTTCATTAATGAATATCCAAAATATCATCTAATGTAGAATGTTTTCAAAATAAGGGCAGAGAGGAAATTACATTTGCTTTTGTTGAAGGAGCAACTGGATATTGGAAAATTGTTGCAGGCTTTGCTGGATTTGATTCAAATAAATGCTTACAGCTTGGTTCTCCATTGCCTGTGTTTTATGCTGTAATTTAAGCCACGCTATCTTTCTCCATGTGCTGCTGCTATTAAGGAACCTGGATGTTTTATAACTTACAGTTCTGGCTCAGCTCAGCTGTGCCAGAGATGAGGAACTGGGAGATTTTGGGTATGAAAACTTAGGTTTGGCCACATCCAGAGACAGCTGAGGTGACTGGAGGGATGGCACCCCAAATCTTGGCTCCCAGGGTGCAATATCAAAACCTGCATCAGCTGCCTCCTGATCTCAGAAGGATGAGACCCAGGTGGTTGAATTAGCACCAACCCACCCTTTGCCTGAGACAAATAATATAAACTGGACAAAGAAACCTGGTTTTGCCAGTGACACTTGTTACCCTGCAGGGCACCAAGGGGCTGGGTGGCACCTGGGGGGTTCATGGGCTCCCACTCTGGGTCCCTGGGGGTTTCAGCACCTCTGCAGTGAGTGGGTGCCACTTACAGCCTGGCAGGGACTGAGGAGAGGGGATTGAGAAAAGCTATGCCCAGCCAGGTGTGGAGGGTTGAGGCAGGCAGCAAGAAATAGCTGTGCAGTGATTTAAGCAAGACAAAGGAGCAGTGCTGGTTTGGGCTGTGCCTGGTGTGGCTGAGGGAGATGAGGTTCATTTGGCCAGCAGTCACAAAATATCTCCTCATGCTCCCCTGCATTTCAGTGTTCTGTCTTTTCTCAGAGAGTTCAGTTTGTCCCTCTTGCTCCTAACCCTGATATCACTGGCATGCTTTTAGTCTGAAGACAGAAATTAGGCTGTTCTACAAGGAGAGGCAGCTACTCCAGGAGCTAAGGTGAGGGAATAAAGTGAGATTTAAGAGACAATGGTTTCAAACTGAGAGAGGGCTGGCTTAGATTAGACATTAGGAAGAGTTTCTGGACTCTGAGGGTGGTGAGGTCCTGGCACAGGTTGCCCAGAGCAGCTGTGGATGCCCCATCCCTGGAAATGTTCAAGACCAGGTTGGATGGGACATTGAGCAACCTGGTTTGCTGGAAGGTGTCCCTGCCCATGGCAGGGGACTGGGAATGGATGATCTTTAAGGTCCCTTCCAACCCAAACCATTCTGTGATTCTGGAACACTGACAGTCTCTTCAGCTCTGTTTTTC
The DNA here is from genome assembly GCA_013401035.1 of Horornis vulcanius. Taxonomy (NCBI): domain Eukaryota; kingdom Metazoa; phylum Chordata; class Aves; order Passeriformes; family Scotocercidae; genus Horornis; species Horornis vulcanius. Next base: position 22,534 of record VZUA01088868.1, read on the forward strand.
CCTGTGTGTGGTGGACACCAGGTATGTCCCTGGGAGGAGGCTGCTATTGCAGATTCCCAGCCCTGGCCCTCCTCTCTCTGAGGAGCCCTGGAGTCTGCTGCATCACAGCCTCAAGCAAGAGGAGGTGGCGCAGGAATCCTCACAAATGTAACAATGTTAATGGTGACATTTGCAGCAAAATGTGAGAGGATGGTAATTCCTGCTGTGTGCCTCCAATTCTGATGCTATTTCCAGGTGAGGACAAGAGGATGATCTTTGCATTTTTGCTCTGCTGCATAGGTCTGAGCTGTTTGTTGCTTCCATAACCTTAAAGCTGAAATGGTTCATGATTCCATGCTGAGTGGTGTCTTCCTGAGGGACAAGGTGCTCAGCCAGCCATGGGGGATTGGTCCAGCATCTCCTCGGGGGATGTGTCCTGCCAGGTAGGAGGGGCAGGGAGTGTTCACTGTGGCTGGCAGAGGTTCTTGCTGAAAGGCAGAGGTACAGAGGGGGGTACAAGCAGCCTCCTGGCACTCACAGGAGTCATTCCTACCTCTGAAGAGATTGGCCCTTACTGATCCTGAGACCACAGAGAGCAGCAGTCTCTCAGCATCTTCTGCTGTGCAGAGCCAGGTGAACCACTGTGCTCAACATTCACTCAACAGAAAAAGTGCTGTTGGCCAAAGGAATTTTGGTTAAAAGCCCTTTCACTTAATTTTGTGTATTTTTGTTTAATTTTTCCTAAGACCTTTTTCAAGGAAGGGCAATTCCAAATTTAGGTTAAATTGACTACAGAATACACACCCAGCTGGAGATGCTGAGTTTTCAGTTTGGAGGTCTCCTCAGAAACCAATGAAATGTGTTGTGGAAAAACTAAAAAACCCAATTAATTTTGGTTTTAAACACCACAATTAGCATTTTGCCTTTTTCTAACACATAACACAGAAGCTCCAGGCTGTGTTACTGCTGGTTGTTTAGTCAGGAGAACAGAACACTCAGGAGGGACCTTTCTGTTTTCTACAGCTCTCAGAAAGGAGGGTGTAGCCAGGTGGGAGTTGGTTTCTTCTCCCAGGTAACAAGTGATGGGACAAGTGGAAATGGTCTCAAGCAGTGCCAAGGGAGGTTTATATTGGATATTAGGAATAGTTTTGTTGCTGAAGGGGTGTCAAGCATCGGAACAGGCTGCCCTGTTTGAAAGATGTGTAAAAGTGGCACTTGGGGACATGGTTTCATGGTGGGCTTGGCAGTGCTGGGTTAACTCAGGGATCTTAGAGGTGTTTCTCAACCCTAATGATTCTGTGATTCCATTATTCTGCAATTTCCATGTGCAGTGATTAAGAACAGGATATTGCAGGGCACTCTGGTATGGGCTGGCGTTTTGGGTACAGGAACATCTTCTATATCAGAAAGTGTCTCTGTGCCTGTGAGGGAGGAGAGAAATTAATTCAGGTGACTCTGGAGCATAATCTCTGTGCCCATGTAAAGCCTTAAATGTTCTGTGGGATGCTGTAGTCAGCAGTAGGAGATGAGGAGTCCCCGTGTGCACAGGCGAGGGTTTAAGCTGTATATAACCAACAGGGGGCATTAGGTTTATGCTTATTAAATGTGTATTTCTATTCCTAGCAGAGAAAAATCTCCGAGTAGTCTGATTGAAAACAGCAGGATGTGAATCTTGTACCCTATAGAAGATGCAGGATTCTGTTGGGTTTTTTTATTTTTATTTTTTTTCCAGAAGATTTAGTAACTGTAGAAGTCTGCTTTTCTTTAAGTTGAGTCTGTATCTATTCTGAGACAAAGATAAGCGAGATAGATGTAATTAACAATCAGATGATTTTTGCACAATTTGCAACTCAAAAAGCACTTGAAATATATAGGTGTTTCTGGTACAAATTTGTTTGTATTGATAATTCCCAGTTTTCCAGCCAGATATTAACATAAGGCTGCAATTATATCTTTTTGATGGAAGTGAGGTTCAGCAGTGCACAGTCAGCTGCTGCCCTTAATTTTGGAGAAATCCTTACCCTGAATTATTTGATTACTGAATGCAAAGGACTTCAGTGAGGAGCTACAGTGCAAGCACAAATTGTAGTCTTTGGCAAGGAAAGTAATGTTTATTACAGAGATGTTTATTATGGCTACAACCACTCATACTCCTGTGCATGGCACTATTCATATACATGTTCCTTTTTTATTTATATTTTGTATTCACAGCACTGACTGTAGCAGGAACCTCTTTCTCTTCACACACAAAGTGGAAAACTGTAGCCTGCTCTGCACTCCTGTCACATCCCAGCAGCTGGAAAACTGGTTTAGGTGAAGTGATTTCTACAATCTGTAGTTAACTTCAGTTGCATTTGGAAACATGGAAATACATTAAGGAATTAGATGTCAAATAGTTAGGTGGTACAGCTGAGACTCCCTTTCATAAAGCAATGCCAAAACAAATTACTGTCGCAAATGTTCAGACAACCTGATGTTTCAGTAAGTTGATTAAATTACCTGCCTTATGTTAAAATAGATTTTACACCACCTAATAACTTCTTCCAAAGGAAAATAAAAGTTAGGATTTTGAAAAAAATAAATTATCAGCCTCCAGCAGTTGCAGAGTTTTTGCCTGGGATACTCTCAGCAACTCTTGTTCCCCCACTGTCAGAGAAGAGAAATTCTAATGGATCGGTGGCACACAGTAACTCCTTTCCCCTGAGCCCTCTTTAAACCCCTGTCATAAAAAAAAAAGTAAAAAAGAAGGCAAGACAAGCTTGGTTCATTTTTGTCTGGCAAGGAGTTGTTTGGAGGGAGGGTTGGATCCAATCAATCAGTGGCTTGACTCTGAAGGATGCCTCATCCTAAGACTTTTTCTGCAGTCCAAATGTGCTGCAGGCAGTACAAGGTCTGTAGGGTTCAGGCTGATCACACACTGTAACGAGAAAAGTGTGTTTTATCTTGCACTGTTTACCTGGCAAGTTTGTAAACACAAGGGAAGGAACCAGATCACCTAGAAGGCTTTATTTTTTTTTTTAAGTTGCTTGGTCAAAGCCCTGGCACATCCTTCCTTCTCATGGAGCAGAATTTAGTGTCCTTCTATATTTATCTCAGGCTGAACAGCATTTTAAGCAGGATCTCATTTGCTGGGCCAGTTTGTGTTGGTGAAGAGTGGTGTTATTCTGTGTATCCAACAGAACAGCAAATTATGGACACCTTTTCCATGCTAATCAATTAGTCATGTAAGATGTTACTGCTTTGCAAAGAAGTGCTGGAGTAGCAGCTGTGTGACTTGTTATGAAAGGTCTGTGTGTCAGCAGATTCTGCCTCTATGTTGTGTTTTTCTGCAGAGCTAGCAGCAAATCCTAATAAAACTTAATGTGAGAAAACATTGCCAGTGAGGTGATAGGTTGAGATTAACTGCACTAAAAAGAGGCAATTCCATGCTAAGTCTTTTTTAACTTCTCCGAAGAGTCACTTTTATAAACACACCAATTTAAGGGCTTCTTTCTGCTCCCGTGAAAATCAATATGAAAACTCACACAGAATTAATCTGAAAAAGAAAAAGCAACCAGCCAGCCACCACTCATCCTAAACTTGGCCCGCTAAACTTTCTGGCTTTCCAGTAACACAAGTTCCAACAAGTATGTTTAAACTCAAAATTAGCCCCATGCTGAGCTCTAATGACAATTTCTAAAAATAAAATAAAAATATAATTGTTAAGGTAAGCTCTGATACAAGTAATTTCCTTCTCAAAGATGATTTTTATAAACAAGTGTATATAAATAAGTTTAAAATTGGAAAAAATCCCCGACACCTTGTTCTAACTGCATCACTCTTATTATAACGTGTTCCCCTAAATATATAGAAAACTTAACTTAGGTTGCATGGGTTAGAAGCAACTGTTGTGCTTAACACCTTTTTCTGGTGTTTGGGGTTTTGGATACATAAGTTCCAGGACAATTTAATGTCACCCACTTGTGTCCATCCTTCAGCTGGCAGAAAGTCTTGAGATTTTCTAGTGTACTTGAGGCACAATCCCCAGGCTCTCAGAGCCCTGTAACATAAAATGTGGTGAACTCAGTGGACTTTTAGCTCTGGGGAAGTTTTTTTCTGTTGCTCCTGCTGATTTCAGAAGAGGCTCCAAAACTGGCATGATTCTCACATGGAGAAGGGTCCAGAAGAGGTGTCAGATGTGGGAATAACCTGTGCCACCTCTGGGGAGGAAAATGAAGCACCACAGGCACCTGTGATGACTGACTGCTCTGTCCCACCTCCTGCCAGGGCAGATTTCCTGTCTGCTGCCCACATGTGTGTGCTACCACCTGTGGAAGGACAAAAAAATTCATCACTCAAAAACCAAAAAGAGCCATGATCAGAACTAGATCTTTGAGTCAAAGGACCAGGGACTCTCAGCTTGCCTTCTTTAGCAAAGAAAACTTCATTTTGGAATCCCCCAGAAAGCCTGGGAACCTGGTCAGCACACAGCCTGTGAAGCAATTCATGTCTTGTAGTCTGCAGGAAGCCTGAGAAACAGCTCTGATGCAGAAAATGGCTCTATTCTCCAGCAGGGTGCTTGCTCTCATCTCCCATGAGTGGCCATGGCTCCAGAACAGAGGGGGTTATTTGCTGCTGCTCCTTTCACACTCCCCCAACTCCCCTGTGCTGGGATTGTGACCTTTGGGGTGCGAGGGGGGATGTCATGCTGTTTGGGGCTTCCGTCAGATTTAATCCAGACTGTTATCTACTCCTGCCTGAAAAAAGAAAATGTCCCTTTCTGCTACTGGGACAGCATTTATTTCTGAGTTTCCTGCACCTATGGTGGCTTAAGTAGTCCAAAGAATACCCAGAATAGGGAACCCTGGAGTCAAGAGCAGGGTTTTTAAAGTGTATTGCAAACTGCGCCCTGGAAGGACCTGTGAACCTGTGCAGTCCTTGCCTCTGTCACAGATTTCCTCAGAGCACGCTTGCAAGGATGATTTTGGGGTAAAAAATCCAGGATTAGCCAAAAAGGCCAAGAGAAGCAGAACGTGCTTCTGTGACATGTTCTTAGATGGACACTACTTTAAATGCAAAATGCTTCTTCTAAGACAAACCAGTGGATTGCTCCCAATTCTGAATCTTTTCTGTGATGATTCAGCTAGTGACAAAAATAAGCTGAGGAGTACGATGTTGAAGCACTGTCATCCCATCTTCACATGGTTGTTATTTCAGGTGTTACATTTCCAGCGTAAAAATATTTTCCCCTTTAAAAAAACACAAAACAAAACAAACAAACAAACAAAAAAAAAACAAAAACAAAAACAAAAAAAACAACCAAAAAAACCCCACCCCAAACACAGAGCAAGAGAAAAGGGCCTGAGCCCATTTTTCTTGGTCCTCTGTAATTAAAGCAGTGATTTATCTCTCTAAAGTCTGCCAATAAATTATTGGTTCCTATCAGCTTATTTCTCAGGATGAAACCCAGGGAGAGGAAGTTGCCATGGACTCATAGAGCTCCCAGAAATCAATGTGGCCGCTGTTATTTGCTGTCCTTATGATGGGAGAACATTTTTTCCCCTTATTCCACAGACCCCTTTGACAAGTGAACACCAACCATTTCCTTTTCACATCTGACTCTGACTGTGAATTACCCTTGTCCCAAACATGGCTTCTTGGGCACCTGCAAGCTGCCATCCTGTGGTACTGGTCATACTGGGGTTTTAGGTTAAATCAGAGGACTCTTCTTTCCAAGTAGGAGTTTGAGATTTCCACGTTTTCTCTCTTGAAAAGTCTTGAAGACATGAAAACTTTCACTTTTATCACTGTATGCTTCCTTACCCACAAATGTGCTGCAGCACGTGTCAGGATTTCCTTTCAGGGTAAGAATTGTGTGCTCTGTACCCTTGAAAATGAGGGATTTCCCTTCTTCCAGGGAGAAAGTAGACACGAGTCTTGGCTTGGACATTGCAGCACCTGCCTGATGCTGTGATAATGGACTTTGAAAGTTTTGATGCTGCTCAATTCAAGGTGTTATTTTAGGTCATTTCACAAGCTTTAATGGCTCCCTGTGACTGCACAGCTGGACTCCTGATAACTGAAGCACAGACCTTGCAGGTGAAGAAACATGAAAAACAACATTAATAAAATGGTAATGTTTTAAAGGATCTTTTCCCAAGTGTCTGATTCTGGCTTAAGAAAGGCTGTGGAAAAGAAAAAATGGGTTTCTAAGCACCCTAAAGGGAGGCAATGCCCATCTAATGGCTGGGTTGCTTCTGCCTTTATGTCTGTGTAGTGCAACAGTCTTCAGTTACATTCCCCACAATATTTCATATATGTGTGTGTATAAACCTCTTCCACTGACTTCTTCTGACTTGTGTGCAACTTTGGCCTGTAATATCTTTGGTGTCCTTGCAAGAGAAAATGAAACTGTGAAATAATAAGGCAAGGGCTATAAAAAGTGTCATCTTAAAAGCAAGCAAGAGCTTTTATTGTTAAATCTGCTAAATAGGGATCTTCCATGAAGCGGTGCAAGTCATTCAGACCTGGGGTCTCCCACTGCCCATTCTTCCTGTATTTTTCATAAGCTCATGGGGCATGCAGAGGCTGTGATCTGGAGAAGTGCTTTGCTCTCACAGCTGTAACCAAAGCCTCCAGATACCAAATGCAAAAACTTCTGCTGAACTGGGACTCCAGTGCTGAAGGATCCTGGATGTCTCAAGTTGGACACTGTGATTTCCCTGACCATTTTGACCTTAATCTCCCTGTGCCCCAGTTTCCTGCCTGATCCCAGTGTGACAAGGTAAAATGCAGAAGATATTCAATGGTGCCTACAAAGCACCAGCAGATTAGTGATGAGCACCATGCAAANCATACTTGAGCAGAGGTTGGCTGGGATCCCAGGAATGTGGTGCAGGGCCATGTTGAGTGAGAAGTGTAAAAGGGAAAGGCTTAGGCATTATCCATGCACTGAGCCATCCTCAGTGCATCCCAAGTGCAGGATACACAGGGAGCCTTAATTCTTCCTAATTCCTGTGTGCTTGACTCAGCTGAATGCTGTTGCCTCCCATAAGTTCTGCATTCCTTTGCTTTGTTCTGCCAAAGGGACTGAGGGACAGGAGATTTATAACCTCCAGGTCTAGTTGTCCAGACTTAACTTGCCCAACACAACAGAGAATAAAGAATTCTCATCGGTGCCAAATTAGAATCCAGCCAGTACTTTAGGTCTGAGGTTTCATCAATACTTTCCATCAATTTTTATACCAAAAGCAGCGACTTTTGTCAAGTTTTTATTGATTTCCTGTCTGCCAAAGTGGTTTTTCAAATTTGTAATGGAGTAAGAAGCAAAACCCCCCAAAACAGGGAAGGAAAGAAACTGCAATTTTTTATTTTTAGGAAAGAAACAGCAATTTATTTCCTCCCCCTCTTTATTTTTTGTCACCTAAGTATTTTTTTCTGGTATTATCAGCTGCTGCTATGAGCAGAGGTATTTCTTCCTTTCTCAAGGCTACTGTCTGAAGGCAGTGCAGAAATGCAGATCTGATGCCATCTCCTCAGCAACTTTCAGACTCGGACTCCACCTTTCTGGTGAGTAGAATGGTGGGCTCAGAGATGTTGCTTTGCTTCCTGCAGATTTCTGACAACCCCCCACATTCTTGTGTAGCTGTTTTTGGAGCCAGTAAAAAAATACCCCTGACCCTATAGTCCTCCCTGATGAGGAGAAAAAGTTGCAGTATGAGCTTCCCTGTTGTCACACTCCAGTATCTGACAACAGAGGTACCTTACTCATGGAGAAAGATTTATTAAGGGTCTTGTGTCTCTTAGCAGAAACATCTCTTCTGTCACATTCTTTGGTGCAGATGCTTTGGCCTTTAAGGAGAAAACTCCACCTGCTTTTCTACCATTGAACATCCTTCAAATGTCTCTCTCTGGCATCTGTTTCCCACTTGAGCTGTTGTTACAGTAGTACCTGTAGGCCATTGAAAATCAAATATTGCTAATTTGGAGTTCATACGTACAAATCACAAAAATCCCACGGTCATCTTTATGATGGTTTATAGAATGGGAAGACTTCTGTGTGCACCTGGGGTAGAAAAGAGCTCTGAGCCTTGCCAAGGGTATCCCATGACTCAGTTCTGCTCACAGTATGTTTAGAGCTCTATGGGCGAGTCTCACTGGGTCCCCAGGTGGTCCCAGGGAACCTGACTCACCTTGTTACACACAGCACTGAGAGCAGAGGGAATGTGGATCTGTTCAGCAGCTCGGATGTTCCAATGACTCAGGCTATTGCACTGGATCAGTGCCTGACCTGTTTATGCTGCTCTGTGTCTCCCTCTTCTTCCAGGAGCCCTGGGAGCGATGATTCTTCAATTCATAAATTCACAGAAGACACATTTAAAGCTGTGAATATGAACCAGTACTGAAATGTTTAATAGCCCCTGAAGTAAAACAAGCCTCTCCTGTGGGTTTAGATTCCAAGGGTCAGCTCTTCACCACACGCAGCTGAACTTCATAGTGTGTGCTGCCTCCACTTGCTGTGGGAGCTCGGTGCTTGCCTGCTCCTGGGTGGATTTGGGATATTGTGCCTTTTGTAGAAACACCAAAAAAGAGGTAAATCACCCTGAGCAGGTAATTCAAATTTCAGAAGAAAGGAAATGGTGAAGCAGAAGAGGAAGGAATCACGATTATTTTTACTCTGGTACAGCGATGTGCTCATTCCCTTTTTGCCTTTTTCCTTTTGGGAAAGGAAAACTAGTTTCTTCCCTTAAATAAATAAAGTTTGCAAGCCAGGAAGAAAGAAGAACTAGGAATGCTCTGATCAGCCATCAGGAGTGTTGTTACATTTAGCTTAGACTTTTTTTTTTTTTTAATTCTAATGTTTTAACAATTAATTAATTCCTTAAAAATGAAATTGTTTTGACTTACCTATTCTGGGAGAAAAAGAAAGCATTTTTAATCACAGTGAGTTTTCTGCCACACTTAAGAACAGCTGATTGAGACTGGGTTTTTTTTTTTTGGTGTGGAAAGAAGCTGCCTAGTTGTCTTTTTTCTACTTACACTGACCTCAAACCTTTCTGACAGTTTCCTGCGTCGTAGCTTGATGCTGCTTCCAAGCACAATTCGAAGATTCCCAAAAGAAGACAAGAGTCTCTTTGCAGTTCCCAGTTTGCTTTCTTTGTCAGACTCTTCTTTTCAAGGTTATCTTTAGCCTCACCCAGCATTCCAGGAAAAGAAAGAAGTGTCCTCTGGAGTTTTTTGCAACCTTGGTATAGAAACATCCCACCACATCTTGCCGTTTCTAGCTGACGTCTGTGACATTTAAAGATATGTTTTTGGAGCTTGTCCCTCTCCATAACCTTGTTTAATTAATGCCACTGGAAATACAGCAACAGAACTTAAAGGAGGGATCTGAAGTTGAGGAGATGGAGCAGGGAGGATGGAGTGACTCTTGGGCATGGCTGCCACATCAGAACAGAAAAGTTTACTGGAAAGGGTGAACTTTGATGAAAAGGGGTGTGGGAGGGCAAGTAGCAAGTCTGGGTTTCAAAATGAGGTTGGGAAATGAGAAGAAAAATTCAGATTGGTTGGGAGGGAGAGAGCTGGGGAGCAGAGGTCCTGGCAGCACTGTCCAGACAGATCACTCACACAGTATTTGCCCGTGCACAGTTGGTGTGGGTGAGCTACACATCACTTGAAACAAGTGAAGATGTTGCCCTGCACTCTCCAATTTCCAGGAGCAAAATTTCCCTGTACCTCGGGGCAGTGCTCAGCAGGAGCATCTTTTTAACCACTCCACTCTAAGGAAAGCCCTGAAGAAGCCAGACCCGGGGGAAACAATGAATGTTTGACAAATCGTGTGTGGCTCACACCTCAAACTTGCTTTCTGTCAGCATTCCCAAGCTGATTGTAATTGAGCTGCTCCTAAATTGCATTTAGGAAAAGAAATCCAAACATTTTCCAGGGAGAGCAGTACTGGCACCCAGGAAAGAGCTGCTCCAGCAACAGCTCCTGGAGTGGCAGAGATTTTAAACTTCAAGTGGTGGAGTGCAGGTGACTTCAGAGTGGCTTGCTGGATCAAGACTCAAGCACAGGAAGGAGCAGGTGCTGCAAGCAGGATGAAAAAACAAATAAATTGATTTTTCCACAGTGGAATGATGTCCTCTGGGAGAAGCACTGCTGCTTGTGCCAACCAGGGCAGGAGTGTGCAGCACACCGGGATGTGCTCTGCAGAGCATGCTCCTGCTCTGGACAAGCACCGATTTTCCATGTCTTAGTTCCTTCTACGATCCTTTCCTGTCTGCAGCAGCATGCAAAACTAGCAGAGGCAAAAGCAGAAGGTGGAGAAATTCCTTTCCAGGATTTTACTGTCCGTAGCTTTAAAAAATACTGTCCTAGTCAAGGAACGGCTGGAGGGAGGACGCCGGCTGGGTCAGGAACAGGGCAGAGCTCACCCAGAACCTCGGGCGTGGCGTCTCAGGCACTGACTCACCTGCTCCTCTGGGGCTCCGGCGCAGCAGAGCCTGCTCCCTCAGTACGTGGAGAAAAGAGGTTTCCAGCCCCAAATCCGCCTCCTGTTGCCTCGCACGGAGAGAGGGGGGAATCCTCCAAGAAATACCTTGATGGCTTCAAGCAAGGCTAGCGGCATTTAACGCTGTACGTCGCACTTTGCGTTTATCTTTTGCCGGCAAAGTGCGGCCGCCTTCCACTGTTTCAAGCGTTCCCGAGCGTTTTCCCTCAAACCCAACCGCTGGGGAAAAAAAC